>WYDI02029702.1:0-11630 GCA_009867235.2 Psittacus erithacus
GGGGCAGCCACAGCTTCTCTGGGCACCCTGTGCCAGCGCCTCAGCACCCTCACAGGGAAGAACTTCTGCCTAAGAGCGCATCTCAGTCTCCCCTCTGGCAGGTTAAAGCCATTCCCCTTGGCCTGTCCCTACAGGCCCTTGTCCAGGTTTCCTGCAGCCCCTTTAGGCACTGGAGCTGCTCTAGGGTCTCCCCTTAAGGAGCCTTCTCTTCTCCAGGCTGACCCAGCCCAGCTCTCTCATTATCATCAGGTCTTCTTCACTGCTTATTCCGTGGGTGGCTCTTTTTCTCATTCCCTGTGTCTGACTGAAGCCATTAACTCCAGCAATATCTGGACCACCTTGGAGTGATGTTCCCTGCTGGCTACACTGCTGTTCAGATCACCAGCCCTCCTTCCCTGCAGACAGCTCTATCAGAAAGAAAACCAAACCATATTGAAGTCTTTAAGCTAAGTGACCCTAAATTAGCCGTGGAGCAAGTGTGCCTGTGCTGTAACACCTCCAAATGCAGTTGAGTGAGGATGCTGGCCTACTGCCTGTGCATTTGGGCCCATCTGTTAGCATCCCTGGCTCATGACAGCTGCTTTGGCTCATTGGACCCTTTGATATGTGACAGTGTAACATGTCCACTCTTCAAATTGCCTATTGAGGAGCCAGACAAACAGCAGTGAGGATTTATTGAGGATGTGAGGCCTGAGCTCTGAGCACAGACAGTGGCTGTTCACCAGGTGTGCTGTGCCAAGCAGTGAGAGAAAATTGCTTTTAGAGGAGGATTAATTTCTGATGATGAGAGTGATAAAAAATGCAAACGCAAATCAGCCCAGACATAACAAAGTGCTATATTCCATAGAGAGAGCTCGGGAAGATTTCAGCTCTTGTTAACCCAGGAATAGGTGGAATATATCCTGAAAACTTGATTGGAAGAATTGTCAGGAGTAAGAGAAAGAGCTCAGATCAAAATCCAGCCTCAGGAATTCGAGGTGTGGGTTTAAAAAGAGCGTGTGATAAATGGCTTCTTTGCAGTGTATTAGAGGAATTATTTCATGTGTGTTCAGCGCGTTGTAAATACAGAATCTGAAATCTGAGTTGGCTTTATCATAGCTTAATAGAACAGATGGCACTAGTACAATTAAACCAAGGTATGTTGCAAGAGGGATTCTTTTTCTTCACTCATTTGCAGAGCTAAATAAACAACCGGAGATGTTGAACCTCACCCCACAACTCTAAGAGCATTTGGAGTACTACTGATATGTGAAGCTAAGCTGCAGTTAGAGGCAGTTTATTGAGCACTGAGAAGGTTTATTTCCGTTCCTATGTTTGCTTTCTTTTGGTCTCTCTCACTTGCATTAAGCGATTTTGAAAGCTTTCCTGGAAACTGATTGATGTGTAAGGCATTTTATTGTCAGAAAGAGAAACAGAAAGACTCAAGTTAGAGAAACAAGCCCTTAATTTCATGCCCTGACAGCATGCTGTCCTTCTCCTGGGTCAGACAGCCTGCTGAGTGAGAGCAGTGCTCTGAAGAGGATAATATGGATGCATTATTTAATGACGATATTCCCTAAGGAGCAATCCTTCTGAATCCCATTGCTGGTGTGAGCCCTTGGGACAGGGCGGACAAGCCTGTGGTGTTTTTTGGGGCCACACAAACCCCTGCTTGCATTCATCACCCAGACAAGTGTATCCCATGCCATGCTCAAATTCTGATTGTGGAGGGGGACACTTATTTGGTGCCTTTTAGACTATTCTCAGTTGAGCCCAGTTGAGGTGTCCACAGCTGGTCTTAGCACAACCTGGCATAAGCAGCGCTTCCCATGAGATTGGTCTAGGCTGGCAGCACCTTGAGCAAGAGCTGCATGAGGACAATGTGGTTGGATATGGCCAGGAATGTTGTTCCCCCACAGAGGCCTGCTCAGGTATGTTTGGGTTTGAGCATCTGATGAGACCAGGCATGAAGCTTGAGGGAGGTTTCTGATGAAACAGGGGAGGTGTTAGATCCAGACCCTCCTTACCTCAAATAGACTCATCCCTTACCTTGATCTCCTCTTCCGCAATAAGACCAGCTTGTATAAGAACTGCAGAGGATCATGTGGATCAGGATACAGCTGGGGGATGTCTTAGAAATCTAAAACTTTGTCTTCTTCCCTTTATAGACTGGGATAATCACCGATGCCAGGCTCAAGGAACTAACCCCGGCCATGCCTGTCGTTTTCCTCAAAGCCATTCTTGCTGACAAACAAGATCTCCGTAACATGTACCCATGTCCTGTGTACAAAACACGCCAGAGAGGGCCAACCTATGTGTGGACTTTTAACCTTAAAACTAAAGAGAATCCTTCCAAGTGGGTTCTTGCTGGCGTGGCATTGCTGCTGCAGGTCTGATCCCCAGCAGAGACCCTCATTGCAACTCCCTAATGAGGTCTTTCTCAGACAACTTAAATAAGATCCTGAGGTTGAACCCAGGATTCATCTCTCTGAGCACTTGGGCACGTAGCTGAAATAGAACCTGCAAGGAGGTGACAGAGGTGCAGAGGGACACATGGAGCAGATTCGTGGCTGCTGTAAATCACTACCCTGTAATCCATACACTGGAGCACTGGAAGATCCTAACCTGCAGCAGGGTTTTCCACACCCAGAGTGTGGTGAGCTCAAATCTGAATGTAATGTTTATTTTTCTTTCAGGGTCCAAAGTAGTTTTAAAGTGAGTGGCCTTCTCCAGAATCCTCAGATAGTCCAGGGACCTGTGAAATTCTTCAGTTCTTATCCTTTTCTATACATGAGTGTTTCCTTGTTATAGGTGTGATATCAGAAGCTGGGAGATCAACAGGTATTGTGGATGTAAACTGTTTCTTACTAATATTGTTGTAAATTCTAAAAACATTTAAAATAGTGTTAACATCCAATGTGCTTCATGTAACCAACAATAAAACTACAGCGTTTCTAGAGCAGAAAGCACAGAGAGGGATGCCTGGGCTGTGGGTTACCTGAATGAGCTGGACACAGAGAGCATTGGTCTGGACTGCAGAAGCTGAGTGCTTGGGAGGTAGGAAATGTGGGAAGTTGGGTTTGGTGGCCTGGGGAAATGGAGCTGTGCCATGCTGTCAGTGCTGCAGGACACAGCACGAGGCTTTTCCTCTGGGTTTGTCATCAGTGGGGTTCACTGCCACCCCTGAACTCACTGCAGGTATCAGCAGAAGGCTGTGGCGGAGGGAAGGGGGAGGTGGCAGATGCACCATAACTGAGATGGATCCCCAGAGTCAATGAGCGCCTTGACAAACACCTCATCTTGAGAGGTTCCCCACTTGCCAGAGTTGGCCTTGAATGGGCTCAGGTGTTTAGCACCAACTGGGGAAAGGGGGGAGTCACCAGCCAGCTCTGTTCCCACTGCCTACATGGTGCCATTGAAACTCCCAGAACCCTGTTTCCAGGCAGCTGTGAGGTTCATAGGGTGGGAGTTTACAGCCTGGAGAGACCTGCAGGTCTGGGCAAGTCACCTTTAGCTGCCCTGTTATGCCATGAGGGACTTGGTCCTCTCACCTCATTCTGCACTGGTCATCAAAGAGGGGTCTGATCTGGCTCTCATTTCCCTGCCCTCACTGTGAACTAATGGAGTGAGTGGCCTAGACCAAGATGTTTAACTTTTAGACTTCTTTAATGAGGTGAGCTGGGTCTGACCAGCCTGTGGTATGGCCACTGTAACCATGGGAGAAGGATCTACTTCCAGGTTAGAAATGATACTTCCCAGCTGAGCTTCTAGCTCAGCATCACTGGAGTCCTTGCACACCATTAAGCAGGAAAGAGTGGTGGGTTGGCGAGGGCAGTGCATCCATCCTACCTCTCATGTCTTCTGGGTCACCCAGCAATGTATTTGCACCTGGGACAAGTAACAGCAGAATAAGATGGTCCATTGGCCTGAAATGTAGCTGTGGAGCATGTGCAGTACTAAGGATGATGGAGCAGATCTTGGGAGGAAGATGGGTAAGAGGCTCATGTACAAGCCACAAAAGGTATTTGGGGGTCACTTGCTTTGTCTTACTGGACCCTGTAAAACACTCTGACCTGCTGTATGTCACCAAGTGCACTCTGGCCAACTCAGGAATGCTATGAAAGGCTCCTCCAAAAGGTGGGCCAAGCCCATTGCTGTAAGCAATGTAAGCCCATTTCAGTAAGCAGGAGCCCACCAGCATCACTTGAGAGCTCTACAGATGAAGCTTCCCAAAGAAGCCTATAAATCAGAAGCTTCAACAGACTGTTTGTTCCTCAGCCAGAGCATCCTGAAGAGATGGGTACATGTGAAGTCTCCTAATGAGCAGAAAGCAAAAATCCAGAAAGCTACAGTGTTGTCTCCTCTGTGCTCTACTGTGCTCCATGTGATGCAGTGCCTGGAAGCATGGGTGTGTTGCAAATCACTGGGAGAAACTTCCTGGTAATTGCATGGGTTGTGGAGGGGTAATGGATAAAGGGGAGGGCTTCTCTGTGGACTGAAACCTATCCCTGGCAGCAGCACATGTGGGTGCCTGGACATCACTTGTCCCTGGGTCAGTTTAGTTGAGAGAAGGCAGGTCCTTATTGAAGACTGTTCGTGGCAGTGCCAGGCCAGCAGCTGTCGTGTCCCTGGGATGTGGGTATTCACAGGGACATGTGATGAGGCCAGGCCCTGGGATGGGGCCTGGAGCAAGCTGCTCTAGTGGAAGGTGTCCTTGCCTGTGGCAGGAGGTTGGAGCTGGATGAGCTTTAAGATCCCTTCAGCACAAACTGTTCTGTGATTCTATGGTCCTGCCATACCCTGAGAAACTCATGGAGGCACCGCAGCCAATTCTTTTGTCACTGTATACCTTATACTACCACTCTTCCCTAGCCTGTTGTGAACTGCTCCTGTGTTCAGAGCAGCTCTGCACAGTCCTACAGGCTATTCACTTACGGCTTTACATTAAACTCTTTATCTCAGCCCATGACTTTCTGCACATTTGCCCTTCTGACTCTCCCCATCCTGATGGGAGTGAGTGAGGAATTGGGTGTCTGGTGCTTGGCTGCAGGTGGGGTTAAAGCACAACAGCATTTGTGTGGGCAGTGCATGAAGCTGGACAACTTTATGGGTGGCCTCAGCACACACTGATGGCGACATGATCAACTCTCAGCCCATCCAGTGTATCACACAGTGTATTGTTCTCTTACCCAGCATAATGCAGGAGGGTGAAGTCCTTAGGCTTTATCTCCTCAGGAGATCCACAACAACACTCGTGGCCTGAGCATGATCCTTCAGGAATAGTCTTGGCATTCCTGGAAAACAACAACCTTCCGAATGAAGGTAAGGTGGGAAATCTTTCAAGTAAGAACTTGGTTTCATTGGAGGCAGTGTCTCCAAGGCACAACACCAAGAACTAATGATGAAGCAGCGAGTTACGGCTTAGCAGGGGACATCTGCAGATACATAATGCAAGGGATACAGCTGTCTTAAGCTTCCTATTTTAAAATGCCTCTTAACTCATAAATGAGGCACCAGATTCTGCAGACTATGCTACAGAATCAGTGTCTGGCTGGAGGAGGGAAAGCTATGCTAGTAAATTAAATCCCTCCCAATTTAAATGACAGCCTGCCAATTAGATATTAATGTAAACTGGTCACTTCCCTCAGCTTTGCACGTTTGGGAGCATTAAATTCTCCATGTGTTTCAGCACGCAGGAGCTTTAGTTGTATAAATAGAGCACTGCTGAATGGAACACAAAAAAGCAGGACGAGAATGTGGAGTAAGTGCATCATGCTCCAGATCACATTGCTGGATTAGTCCTTCTTTGGTGTTTCTTCAGTGCTTCTTTTAGCACAAGCTTCTCAGTGCTCTGGATGTGGGGTTTCCTGCCATTCTGGTGACTGTTACTGCCCTAAACTTCACGCTGCTTCTCCTTTAAAGCCCCTCTTCCTTTTTCCAGCATACCAGGGCCTATCTCTGCTCAGTGCTGCCCTCCAAGATGCACCATACCTACAGGCAAAGAGAAGTTCAGTAGTTCCCCAGGCATCACTCACTCTTCCCAGAGCAACAGCCTGGCTGTTCTCTTGCCAGCTGAAGAAGAATGGGACGTTGACAACAAAATGGATGATTGTTTTATTATATATATCTTCCTGCATAGTTCACCAGTTGGGCAGGCAGGGTGGTGGGGAGGTATTTATAGATACTGGAAATGTCACCAAGGTGCTCCTTCTTCATCCTTTGAAAAGCATCCCTGGAAAGAGTTGGCTGCAAAATGCTACGAGGGAATGGTGAATAATTTGATGATTTAGGGGAAGAAAAAGACCTGAAAGGCATGAGATTTTCCAGCTCTATCTGCCTTACCCAGGCAGTTAAATACAGCTGGCCAGGCTGTTCATTAGGAGAGATTGATTAGTCAAAGGTGAACATTTCTGGTTGTGAGCTCTTGGAGATAGGTGTCCACTTGGCATTTCCTTCCCATTCTTCACTCTTGTTTGAGTGGAAGGGATTGAGCATTGAAAAGCCCCATCCCCAAAGCTGGCACAGACAATGCTGAGGCTCTGGGGCTGGCAGAGCTGCAGCACTTTGTACAACATCCAAGGCAGATCTGAGATTGATCTGATGCAGGGCAACAGGGCAGGGTAGTTGGGCACTAGAAAGGTGTCATCATCTGAGCTAGTCTCTGAGCATATGTTATAGTGGAAAGAAATAGACTCAAGTAGCAAGTCACCCATCTGACCTGTCTTAGTGATACCATGGTGGGACCAGGATCTGCCAAAGAGCCACGAATCTCTTTGCCAACTGCACATGGAGCCCAGGAGACACCAGCTCAGCTTGAGATGAGAAGCTTTCTTACATTCGAGGTCAAGCCTATGTGTCCTTCCCTTTTGTCCTGCCCCAGAGTTCAGCCAGATCCTGCATCCTGTGATTTCACATGCAAGGCCAGGTACTGGATGCCCAGGGGAGCCCAGATTTGCTTATTCTTTCTGTGTATCTCTGTAGCTGCTGACACTTCATAGCATCCTGTGGTGCTGCTGTGGGCCTGGCTCTTCACAAGGTCTGTGGTCAATCAGCTAACTCCAGACTGGTGACATTTTCCAAAGGGATGAAAGTGAAAGAGGGAAAATTGTGCTATTGAAAATACTAGGAGAAACTGATGGGGAAATGGCTTTTCCATAGGCTGGGAGTGCTGTACCTGCTGCAGGTTATAATTGGCAGAGAGCACACTTCAAAGTCAAATCTTCAAAACCCCTTTGTAATGGTGTCCCATATTCGGGGGTTGACCAGCTCCATTCTACTCGAACTGTTTCTCACAGAGCAAAGGAAAATGAAGACTAAACATGTCAAAGGAGGACCTGGTTGGTGGTTGGTAGTAGTAGAGCAGTTCCGCAAGGGCACATTTATTGCCTCTATTATTAGGCATTGGCAGTGCCCAGTGATGCAAATTCTACCTGTATCACTGCTATTATTTACAGAACTTAACTAGCTGGATCAGCTGGATAAGCCAGATGCATTCATGTTCTAAAGTGGCATCAATACATTGCATTAGTAATGGCTTATTAGAGTCTTGTCCATTCTTATGCATTGTTTTAAAAATTACTGTAATTGCCCAAACAAATCTCTAAATATATTTACCTTGGTAATGGTTGTGGACCTCATTCACAAGGCTTTTATACTGTAGAAGATGTTCATGGAGTTACAAGCAGCCCTTCTGATTTGAATACCGGTGTGCCTGTTAGTGCAGAAGGATCGTTTGAAGCTGCCTTAAGGCCTTGAAAACACAGAGGTTTCAAACCTTTAAGGCTTTGAAACCCACTTACTTCTGTGCAGACTTCAAGGTTCACTTTTAGGACACTCTTCCAGCATTCATTTTGGGTAGTGGCAAAAGCCATGAGGCGAAACCCCAAGCTTGCATTCAGTATCTTGCCTCAGTGTTTCCAAGGGTACCAGGAGGAGCTGGGATGGGGAAGGCTGTCACCTGTGGTAGCTCCAGTATCTGCAGCACCTCCAGTTTGTGGGAGGGGCTGTTTCAGGTCCCCATCTCACTGCTGAAAATGCTGTCTTGGAGAAATCAGAGTATTTGTTCTGTTGTGTGAGGTTTGAGGAAAGCTACACAAGGAAAATCACCTTATGTCTGTGATGGAAGTTTTGTCCAGGTCAGCAAATGTGCCTCGCAGCCCTGGAGACCCTGGCATTGAGGGTATGGGCATGGGAATGTCTTGCAGTGGGTTGGCACAAAGATGTGGGTGCGTGGAGCTAAGCACCAGGCTGTGAGGCAGTCAGGAGAGGAAAACTCTAGAGGGGGCATCTCTCTGTTGAGAACAACCAGGCAAGTGACTGTTCCCAGGTGCATCCTCACTATGGCACTGCTCCATCCCATGGGGAGAGCATTGGCAAAGCTCTTGCTCCCTTTTCTCATAAAAAAGTTGGGAGGGCCTCAGGATAGACCAAATATAGAATAGGAATAAATTCCAGGGTCTTTGTGACTGACTGCTCAGGGCTGAAGAAGCTGCAGGGATTTCTTCTTAGCCTATAGAACTGATCTGGTCTTGAACAAGTCCTTTGGAGGGCTGAGGGCTGAGAAGCAGTGAAGCATCATCCTTTCCTTCCAGCACAAGGCACAAGCAAAGGCAATGGGCCAAAACCTTAGAATTTAATATAGCAGCTGCTTTGGCAAGAACCACATCCATTATTGTTGCTACAGTCCTTTTGCCCACCACGAGTTACCATTTCCTAAGTCAGTGGTCCTAAGTTGATGTGGGGTTTTCACCTACCATTGTTGGCATCTGGAGCACACCCCCACTGTCAAATCTGAACCTTTAATGCAAACTTGCATTAAACCACTGGCCCATCAATCTACTGTGGACAAGAGCTGCACATTCCTTTTTGTGGGTTGTGGTTGTTCTCTGCACCCACAGCACTGAGGATCAGAGTACTTAACTCCAGATGCCCACGTAACTTATCCTTACTGGTGTCAGACAGCAGTGGACGATGCTCTGCTGGACTTAGCACTGAGAGCCAACAAGCAGTGGGATGCTATGGACCTCTGTGGGGCACTTCTGTTGAAGATAAACCCAAGCCATGCAACCCATCATCTGCTCTGCTTATCAGAGGTCTTACTGCAGAATCATGCTGGAGAGTCATCAAAACCCCAGGTACACGTGGAGCCTTGTAAACGGGGGCATGATTATAAGAGATAGGGGAGGGTTCAAAGGGCTTTAGAAGATTACACAGCTACTGCCTAATTGTTGAAGTGAAATAGGGGTTTTGTTACCTGCAGCCTGGCAGAGGAGTTGGCTGAATGTGTCCCTTTGCTTTGTCAGAATAGAGACAAGATAAATCTGAACAAAATGATCCCTGGAAATCATGCCCCGCTCCCCATCTGCCGTCGCTGTGTGCTTTTTATGGATCTGGATTGTGAGGACGTTGCCTTGTGCTGTCTACTTAACAAGTGTTTTAATTCATTACTGTAATGTTGTCATTGGGAAGAAGCGGCAGATAGAAGGGGAATTATTAGGTAATGAGAAATAAATTGCTATCTATTGGAGCTCTCTTGCTGAACACAGGTTTACCTCTCTAGAAGGTGATTCAGTAATGATGGAGGTGGTGGCTCAGGCTGTGGCTGGGAGAAAATGCTGTGGTGAACACATGGAGGCACCTCCACCCAAGGAAGCTGGTACCAGCTGAGGTAATTAGTGTCCTAATTTCAGCATTTCCCTGGAAGCTGGCGTGACCTCAGCAACAGGTTCCTCCTTGTGCAGACCTGAATGTTCCCACTCTCACATCAGGCTCCTGGGCAGGAGTCCCATCCCAGATGTGCCACTCCAAGGCACAAGTCACATCAGCCCCTCCAAGGAGGCAGCATGGGCAGTACAGCAGCTCAGAAGGCAGAGTGGGGTTTGGTGCATCCTGATGGGCCCATTCTTGCCTGCACTTTCTGCCTCCATCTCCAAAGGTAGACCAAGCCTGTGGGCAGCACCTGATCCAGGCTGGTGTTCAAGGAAGCCTGGGTGGATGGCAAGCCTCTTCCTAGGCCCATAGATTAAAGACAGTGTGATGGAAAACCCTAAGACATGGGTCCTTCGAGCCTTGAGATCCCGTGTACACTGTCAAGTGCAGCAGAAGACAATGGTCCGAGGGGGAATGGTGCTTTATGGGGAAATGAAGGGCCATGAGGGAACAATGAGGCTTTGGGTAATGATAGGCCAATTGGGAACAGTGGGCTTTTCCTCTCCTGGGCAGTGGGAAGACTGATCGTCTCCCACATCCCTCCCTTCTGGGATGGGGATGGTGCATCCTTGCTCCAGCCAGATGAGGAGATCACACTGCTATGGAGGATGTCGAGCCCCTCAGTCATCTGCTTTTACAACCTGGGGTTGTGTGTTTAGTATTGTCATGATAACTGTGCATACCTCAGTTTCTCCAGTGTGTCCCTAGGAGGTGAATGTGTCAACATCCCCCTTTGGCAGAGTCATGAAGGCAGGTGAATGGCAGCAGAGCCAGAAGCAAAGGGGCAGCTTTCCCCAAACCCTTTCTCAGCTGGGGATTAACCCTTCTGAGGAAGGTCTCATGTACTCAAGGGTGCAGGGGAGACCTTTCCTGGTTTGAGCCCAGCCAGTAACTCAGAACCACACAGCCTCTCGCTCGTTCTCCCCCTTCTTCCCTTCCCATTCCCGAAGGGATGGAGAGCAGAATCAAAAGAATGTAACTCCCACAGGTTGAGATAAGAGCAGTCCAGTAACTGAGGTATAACAGAAACCACTGCTGCTACCACCAATGATAATAAGATATGGGAAATAACGAGAGAAGAGAATACACCCGCTCACCACCCGCTGACCGATACCCAGCCCAACCAGAGCAGTGATCTAACCCTTACGGGTAGCTGCCCCCAGTTTATATAGTGGGCATGATGTGCTGTGGTATGAAATAGCTCTTTGGTCAGTTTGGGTCAGATGTCCTGTCTCTGCTTCCTCCCGGCTTCCCATGCCCCTCCTCCCTAGCACAGCATGAGACTCAGAAAGCCCTTGGTCAGAGTAAACATTACTGAGCAGCAACTAAAACCATCGGTGTTATCAGCGCTGTTCCCAGGCTGAAGCCAAAACACAGCACTGCACCAGATACTAGGAAGGAGAAAGATAAGTTACAGCTGAACGCAGGACACTGCCCCAGCCATGTCTCAATCTCTGCTCCCCACAGGTCCCAGATACTGAGAGAGACTGAGGTTGCTGTGGGGCAACGGCTTGGGAGCTGCCTGGGGGTAGGCTGGCATTGCTCCCTGCAGCCGGCTCATACAGCTGTTACCTCCCCTCTGCTGGGAAATCAGTGACACATCGCACAAGCCATGTCTGCTTTACAGTGCTGCACACACCACCATCACGTCCTGAGCACCAAAGAGGGGGAGTCCTGCACCAGCAGAGATGCCCTGAGTCGGGTTCACACGAAATGCCCGTGACCCCTGTCTCATCTTCAGTGTCCAATGTGTCAGGACACCCCTGAGCTGTTTCTGCTGGGCTCCGAGCTGCACTTTTTATGGAAAGCTGATGGGGTTGTGCAGGAATGCTGAGCATAACCTGCATGCCAGAAACAGCCCTCCATCCCATCCCACCCCATCCCATCCCACCCCATCCAATCCTGTCCCACCCCATCCAATCCTGTCCCACCCCATCCAGTCC
>WYDI02029703.1:0-11233 GCA_009867235.2 Psittacus erithacus
TGCCAGGGATGGGGCAGCCACAGCTTCTCTGGGCACCCTGTGCCAGCACCTCAGCACCCTCCCAGGGAAGAACTTCTTCCTTAGAGCTAACCTAAACTTTCCCTGTTTCAGTTTGAACCCATCACCCCTTGTCCTATCGTTACAGGCCCTGATGAAAAGTCCCTCTCCAGCATCCTTGTAGCCCCCTTAGGATACTGGAAGCTCCCTTGAGGTCTCCACGCAGTTTAATGTCACTATAGAAAAGAATGATGGCGAGAGCACTGGACATAAAATGAGACAGATTCACAAAATACCACCAAGCTACAAATACTCTGTACTTGAAGGAAGCAACTGCAGAATGGGCAGCCATCTGTGCTTGGCTTCACATGCCCAGCTTGCCAAAGCCTGTGATTAACGCTGTCCGGACGGATCTTCTCCTGTCTGCTGTCAGCAGTGCTGTCTGTTCCAGAGCCTGCCCATGGCACTAACAACAGATGTCCTTAGCATTTCAAAAGCGTGCCTCAAACACCAAGTTTGCATTTCAATTTCTACTGTGTAAGGTCTATCACTGGTAGAGATGGGAAAGTTGAATTAAAAAGAAAGTAATTAGTTAAAAATCCTTTTCCTAGTGTATTAATAATTAAGCTATAATCGTCCACTTGGCATCTTCTCCACACTGAAGGAAACCTCAGCAGAATTACCCCTGGGTGAGACACTGAAGAAAGCAGCACAGAAAGGCAGACAGGGCTAGAGCTGAGCTGACAACGTGAAGCAAGGATCTGACATGTGTTGGATCCTCCCTCACAGACAGCTCTCAATGCTCCCTACTGCTATTTTGGTAAGATTACAAAGGTTATGCCTATTCTTTTCAATCTAGGGTTTTTTGCAGTTATTCCTATAAGGTACTGTACATGCCATTGGCATTACTGTTAAAGCATAGGAAAGATCCTGAAAAGCATCCCAGGATGGATTTTGCTAATTACAGTGCTTTCAATTAGTGCTTTGCAATTTGTTGCCACAGCTTCAAGCCCAGCCAGGATAGATATGACTTGTTATATCTATGTATCAAGATATACATAGATATAACCCATGTATCAAGGCCATGTATCAAGGCCCATGTATCAAGGCACTGATGCGCAGAATGTGCTCTCCACTTGCAGTTTCCCAGAGAGAATTCCACAAGTAAAGAAAAGAGAGAACAAAGAAATGATTCACCACAAACCAGTCAGCTGAATAGGAAATAAACAGTCCAGAGGCATGGCAATAGATAACGCATATTTGAAACACCCAACAGCTACAGGGTGTAAGCTGTGAGGCCAGGTCTCAGTAAAACCTTCTGGGAACACTCTCAGTTGTATTAGCTCAGAGGGGCAATCATGTCAGCAGCCTGACAACAAACATTCACATGAAAGGCATCTACAAACCCACTGATAGCTGTCAAGCTTGAAAGGAAGCAGGAAGAAAGAAAGGGGCAAGTTCGAGCTGATGTGAAAGTTGAGAGTTCCTGGAAAGTATTTCATTATTAGGCAAAACACTCATCTTCAGATGCAATTGGTTAGTGCTATCAATTAACAAGTAGTGTACTTAATATTAAAGTCTAATTTGAGTAGCAAGTCAGAACATTAATAATTTGGCAAGTGGAAAAGCATCTCTAGCTGCATGCATTACAGAGGGGTCACTCTCCAGGTACACAGGTAGGTAGCCAGGTTAGTTTCATCCCCTCTAAGTGCTCAGGAAACAATATGAGTTTGGTGCTAAATTGATTCGAAGGGACATGAAGAGTCTCAGGGATGCTGAGTTTTGCTCCTTCCTTAGCGATGTCTCTCAGAAACCTGCTGCAAACAGTACCAAACCCCTGATTCCTGTCTGCCAAAACACCCACAGGGCACACAAAACATCTTCCCACCATTTGCAAGATACCACATTAGAACACAACTGTAGGTGGTAGAGGTCTCAGTATTAAATAAAATGAAGGAAAGAATAAGGATGTCTAAAGATCCTGCTGCAAACTGTGGGAGACTGGAGTTAGGCGTGGAGTCCAGAGGTTTCTACTCAGGCAGTGCTTTTCCTAGTCAGGAAAGAAGCATTCTGTACCATAAGCTGACTTTGTTTCATGGTTTCCAGAAGTACTTAAGCATGTACTTCAAGCATGCAACTCCCACTGGCAGTTATTACATGAGGTAACAAGAGCACACAGCCTCCTGCCTGTTTGCCAAGTTCCTCTCGGGAAAACTCCTGATGTCCCAGGCAGCTTTTACAACCTTCCATGCAGAAGGAAGCCCAGCATATCAAAGGTGATTTCAAGACTCCTTGCAGGCTGCTTGGCCTTGGATCCTGCAGAATCTAACTTCCCACAATTACTGCTCCAAAGCAAGCTTCTGAAATCCCTGTCTGAGGGCATTTTCTCACCCTGGCTGAAAAGCGACAGGCAGCAGAGCTGACCCTGAGTATTGAGATCCCACTTGAGTCTGAAGTGTAGAAACCTAAAGGTAGCTTTTTTATTCCCACTTTTCGGTGACTTCCTGGAAAATCAGCATGCAGACACATAACCCAAAATAAAGAGTTTACATGTGACACATAGTGCTTTGCTTTCAGAAAGCTGAAGTGCAATTGGGACTGGAAGTGTAACAGGGTATTTGACAGTCACTCTTCAACACCATTTCCAGATTAGAGCAATGATGGGTAGTACAGCTTGTAAGAGCCTGGCTAGATTCGTTCTTCACAGTCAGACATGAGTCAGGAATATCAGCAAAGGATGGTGCTGGGTTTGTCCACAGGAGTCAGCATCTCTATTGCCACAACAGCATTACTGTTTGCATTCAAAAGTCCCAGCACTTCATGGTTTATATACAGGGAACCAAGCTTGGTTTTGCAGAGTTAAATTTGAGCTGGTACATAACTGAGTGGTAAGAACACTTCTGGAAATCAGGTTAATTACACAGTGAAACAGGAATTGCCAGAAGCTTATGTACGCATGGTCACTTGCCATAAGATCTCAGCACTTTACAGGCTCCTACAGGATAGGAAACCCTGGCTAGGGGTACCTTTCCCTACCCCTCAACATAATTGAAGTGTATAGAGGGACTAGTAGCTTCAAGTAATGTTTTGCTCCATTTGACAGCCACTTCTGTTGGGGTTACCGCATACAGCTGAAGGCAAAGAGCAATGACTCCCATGTTGTGGGTTTGCTTGCATTTATAAGGACAAAACTGATTCATTCTGCATGATCAACATTTCTCTCAGGGCACAAAAATCCTGGAGGTTGCTAAAGACAGACAAACTGTACACTTGATAGCTCTGGCAGTATTTTTGCATTGAGCCTATCTCTGTCCCAGCTGTTTACTCAAGTCACACCATTTATAGTAGCCTCTATCAACCACCCCTAAAAGTCCGAGACATACCACTACTGAAATGGACTATTAATGCTACGAAGACTTTAAGAAGTATTAACTACTGCAGGAAGCTTCTGAGGGCTATACTGCTCAGAGCCAAGACCACCCATTGCTGCACACATCGAGTGTGAAAAGACTAGAAATAAGAGAAGGTGTTACTGTGCAGCAGGAGACCAGCAACTGATGCTTAGTGCCACCTGCCACTGACTCGCACTGAGGTGGTAAGTGGCAGTTTTCCAAACACAGAGCTTCTACAGCATCTCCAAAGCTACAATCCACATTGAAACAAGGTCAGCCCCTGTGCTGAAGGCTGAGACACCCTACACACAGCCCAGCCCCTCCTGTGAGCACAGCAAACCCTCTCTCATCTCAGCCTGATGAAAACTCAGTACTGGAGAAAGTGTGCAGGCGATGCAGTAGTAGATGCCAGTGTTCATGTTGTTACAATCAGTCTGTCACTGATGGATCAGGAAGGATGAAGGGAAGAGAAAGGGGTTTTTCTCCACTTGTGACTCAATCACCAAAATTTCCGCTTCCATGCAGGGAATGCTCAGCTTTTAACCCTGATGAAGGCAGAAAAATTCAAACACATACACTGAGGCTCATTTACTTCTCAAGTTTCTGATCCATGGGTCAAATTTTAATGTCTGCTTAAGTCATGAGATAATGACTTAAGTCATCACGGTAATGAAACAAGAGCCCTTTCTGAATGTGCAAGAGTGGCAACACTGCAGCAGCAGTTGTTGCTGCTATGGAAGGGCATTGACTGCTCAGGGGAGCACATGGGAAAAGGATGTGGATAGCCTTGGACTGTCACATTTTCACCTCATGTCTTTGTATCAGGGTTAGGAATAAAGCCATTTTAAGGAGCTACCACAGTGCCACCAGCTCTCTCCTGCCTTGCAAGCACAGATCTCCCTAACAGGCTTCTTGTTCAACATGCTACCATTTCACTCAGCCTGAATAATTTAGAATCAGAGAACACGAACAGCACCAAACACACACATGCAAGATAAGAGAAATACTTCAAGCCTCTCTAATGGAGCAAGGGCTTTGCAAGCATGATCAGAAGATAAGAGGGGAGCTGTTTCTGAAATGCTCACTTCAACTCTCAGCTGCTTCCCATCCCTGCTCAGTGAGCTGCTCTGATCAGTGTCCTTCTTGCATGCTGCATTAATTCCAGCATCTCATTAGCTCCTTGGATTCCCCTTCTGAGTCGGATGTGTGGTGTTCACATTTACATCTGGTGTGGCTAAAGGGTATTAGTCTGTTTTCATTCTCTGCATTCCTCCAGCTGTTGGCTTCATGGCTTCACCTCCCCTTTTCTCACTCTGCCCTTACCCTCTGAACTGCAGGAGCTCCCAGAGGCACTGCTTGCGCACAGCAGCTGCGACCATCCTTCTCACACATGAGCAGGGAGCATTTTCCTACAGAAACCCAAAGACATCTCCTCCCACAGCTGGGGCAAAGTGGAAGTGTCAAGTGGCAAAAAACCCCCCAAACAAGTAAAACTGAAGAGCACTGAATCTGATATTGGCTCGGTCAGATGTTTTGAGGTCAAGAGGAAACTAAAGTGTCTCCAAAAATAGAAGGACTGGGTTTTAAAGAGCTTTCAGAAAGACTTGTGTTTAAATGCTGGAAAATGGTCAGAAACCACGCCTGCAAATGGGCTCTATCCATGGCGTGTTTCTGACTGGAAACCTGCTGTTTCTAGAAATACACTAGGAACTAGAAGAGTTTAAGGGATATGCCTTACAGTAAGAAAGGTACCTACGCATTCACATCAACAGGCCAAACAAAGATGCTTACTGTGAATTTTAGAACAACTGAGATAAGGCTGGATACAGTGCAGCGTAAGAGGAGATAACAGGGACAAGGGGAAACAGAGTGCTAAATACTTCTAAATACCATAGCCAGGTAGTCGGGGGTTTGGGGAAGAAGTTCTCCTCTCAGATTAGCTTACAAAGGTGATCTCAGGCCAATTACAGATAAGAAAATCTGCAGGAACAGGAGCTCAACATCCATTCCATAACAAAGGTCCTTTCTCCTCATTTCTTGGCAGGCAAAAAGCATCTTGAGCCCTGTGACACAGAGGTATACTGTATCATCATTTGGAGTGCAGCTTCCTTTGTAGTCCAGGTATGAGAACTCACAGTTCCTCCTGCCTGCAGTGCTTCCCTGGTCTCCTCCTCTCCATTATTTCAGCTGTACTACTACTGTCAAACTGAGCAATCACTGCCTCACACTGACACCATCAAGATTTCATTACAAATCCTTTTCTCCTTGCTATCTAATATGCTTTGGAAGCCTTTGTGCAATAGGAGATGCTTGGAACGTGCATCTTGTATCATATATGCCTTGTTTAAATCAGGGCACTGTGGTTACTCAACATGCTCACAAATCTTTCAGGAAAGGAACCTCAGCCAGTTCTGACTGGCATAGCCAAAAACTCCTTCGAAACAGAAAGTGAGGTCTACATCCAACATATTACAGACTGCACTCTTAAAACCCATTTTCCTGAGCAAATGTGTCTGCTGCTTTGTAAGCTAACCTGGGAGAACTTCTTCCCCAAGCTCCTGACTGCTTGGCCATGATAGTTAGAAGTATGTAGCACTCTGCTGCCCCTTGTCCCTGTTACCTCTTATTATGCTGATGGTTTATTAGGGAAAACAAATTCAGGAGGAGGGAGAACAGATTCTTTTACCACATACCCAGCTGAAGCACTGGCAAGTTCCAGAGACTTGGAGGTTTTGTTCAATGAGCCATCCATCTTAACTCGGTATGATATGACATGGGGGCATTTAACACAGATGATGAATTAGGCCCAGATTTCTCTGTTCTGGAACAAGATCTCAGCTGCCTGGACTGGAGAAACAGCTCGTACCGCAAAGGCCCATGAGCAGCTGCTAGTGCTGTAGTAGCTGCCAGGAAAGAAGTGGGAGGATCACAGACTTGAGTTAGCTTCAGATATACTAGCTGGCTGAACCAGAAGCAGCCTATTTTTATCAGCATGGAGCTGCTCTGAGGTCTCCACGCAGCTTCTCTTCTCCAGGCTGAATAGCCCCAATGTTCTCAGCCTGTCTCCATACAGGAGGTGCTCCAGGCCCTGATCATCCTCGTGGCTTCCTCTGGACTTGCTCCAACAGCTCCATATCCTTCTTATGCTGGGGAGACCAAAACTGCACAGAGTGCTGCAAGTGGGATCTCACATGTGTGTATGTGTGTACATGCACACGCACATTTAGTCTCCAGCCATCCCCGCCAGTCTGCATTAAATAACCACACTGGCCACGGGAACCCAATGCATGCGTCTATGCTTCTGGAAATACAGAAGTCATTTGATGGGCCCAAAGACACTGGTTCTTCAAGCTAACTCCTCATGAACAGGAGTTTGATTGGCAGTATTTACACCGCAAACATTTGGACCTGAGCAACAGCGATGGATTTGTGTTTTTAACTGGCAAACCCGCCCAACTTTGTGGGCATAGTTATGTCATTGTAAAGTCTGCATCTATTAATCTAACAACAGATGCAATGAGTTCCCACAGCCACTCTTCCCTCTCCAAAAAGTTGGTGGGGGGTGTAAACATAGATCCCTCTCCTATTTAGACTACACTGACACAACTATCAGCATGACAGATTAGCTGTGATCTGAATAACTCACACCAACATTCTGCTTGCCTGAAAGAAGTATCTGCCAGGAAAAAAGCAGAATGAGACCTGAACCTCCAAGGTTGCTACTGCTTCTATACAGAAAGCCACTGGAAGCCCAGAAGACCCAATATTCCTATACACCACAAAACCTGCTCTGCCCAGGGGTTCAGTGGATGACAGCAAAGCTAAGTGCAAATACTAATACGTAAAATGAAATGCTATCTTTTTGAGCTGCCTAAACAGAGAAGGGATAGCTGTACAGATGGTAAATCCCAATACCAAATGATAAGTCAACCCTCAGAACAGGGTAGAAGTGAGGAGACCCTACAGTGTGCAATAAAGCCAACATGAGGTTGACGTGAGGGACCTACTTGCCTTCTGGGAGATGCTCTGGCGCTCTTTCCTCTACATCATTCACTCCCACATGGCTCCTCTCAGTTTGTGTCTTTGAGATCCAAACAGTAATGCAACCCCGTGATAGGCTAATCACACCATTTCATTAATCATTTATTTCATCAATCATTTCGAGCCATTTCCCTAGGGCCACCCAGCCTTGCCTCCAGCTGCCAAATTGCAGGCTCGTTTCATCTCTAACCCAGTTTCAGAGCTGCCTTGTCTCCCTGCCTTTCATGTTTGCAGCTTGCATTTTACTTGCACATTTGAACTGGCTGTCCCTGATCAGTGAAGAGGAGAAGGAAGGGGGAGAAAAGAGAGGAGCCAGACTTTTATTATTGTTTTTGCTGAATTCAGTGTCTTGCAACCAGATGGTGGCTGACTTCTTCAATTCTACTCTAAAAGTGCACTCAAAATGAGCAAGTAACTTCAAGCTAGGCAGCATTCCACACTAGCAAGCAACTACAGGCCCTTAACAATTGCAAAGCATTTGTTCACTGTATCTTCATGCAACAGCATGCCTTGCGGTTACATTAAATGGGATTAGTGCAGGGGAAAGTGGCAAAGAATTTCGGTCCCTGCTAGGCTCAGTCACTCAGAACATCGTTCACCACCTCTGTCATGAGCAGATCCAATATTTTGTTAACGTATTAGGGGCCTGGGAGGTGTATTTTTAGGACAGCAGTAGCACAGCAGCCACATACTCTGAAGTCACAGGGACAGCAGGTAAGAGGTAAGACACTTGAAGAAGGATAAGACAAAGTGCTTACAAGACTTTCAGCTTAGCCTTTACTGAGCTCTGCCATGTGTCATGGGCTGCTAAAAAGTAAACTTCCCATCCTGGCAAATCACACATATGGGCAAAGAAAGCCTTCATCTTCATGCCTCCTTTTAGTTGGGAACTGAAAAGGAGCAATTCCATGCAAACACAGGTCTCTGCTGTTTCTCTTTCTCTCTAGAAAGAAAGAGGAGGTACAAGCACAAGAAACCCCCTTGTGCCAAATCAGTCCTTGGCTCTGACAGCTCCTAGGTAAAACAAGCCCACATCCTTCCACCACCCCACATACTGGGGCTGTATAAAAGGTGGCAGATATAAGAGTGCTCAGAGCTGGATGGAAAAACACTTAACTCCGGTGTCACAGATGCCTTACCCTTAAATGAATAGCCCCAGCATCAAGTACCCCAGACACAGAGATAGTTTTAAAACCCAGACATGAGTCTTGCAATTTCTCATGTTGCTCAGAGGTACGCATTGCAGAGATCACACTCCGCTCCTATAAGCCAGGCTTTTGGGTGCATTGGCTTTTGAAGACCAGAGCCCTTCAGTATCATCAGAGCACGGCTATGAATACAAAACAGATGGAGTCCCCCCAGCAGCATTCACATTCAAACCGTGGCTGTTACCAGCCTACCAGCATGTCGGTGTGGAACTCCAGCCCTCTGCTCTAAGTTGCTCTCCCCCAGCAGAGCCAATGCTGTAAATGTCAACGGATGACAGGCATGAGCACCATGCTGAGCATCTGTGCTTTTTTTTCACAGTGGGACAACACAACAGTTTCAGTAAATGGTAAGTTCTCCTAAAAATAGGATTTTTCGGGAAATTGGATTATTGGCAACTTCTTGCGGAGCTGTTTCAGCCAGACAGGGACAAGAAATTCAGAAGTGTCGGAACATCAGCTTGCTGTGCAACAGCAGATAGCAACAAAACAGTGATCTAATTATATATTATATATGTCATTATATATTCATTATATTTCATTATATATTCAAATAGGCATAATGAATAGCCATTTTAAAAAGGATTCAGTCATGTAATCTGGGCAGAAAACTAAGGCCTAACATTTCAGCTTCAGGTTCTTGTTCCATCCTCTTTCTGTGAAATAACTACATGTGTAATGCTCTTTAAACCACGGTCAAACAGCAACAAGCACCAACCACTAAATGTCCCATCCCTGGCAGGAAATTTCAAGGCCAGGTTGGACAGAGCCTTGGGTGATACTGTTTAGTGTGACACGTTCTTGCCCATGTCAGGGGGTTGGAACTGGATGATCTTAAGGTCCTTTCCAACCCAAACCATTCAATGATTCTCTGTTCACTTCCGGTCTTCCCCCAGACACCCCCGCTTCATTAAGTGTATTTGCAAGCTTTGGCACATAAGATTTTGGACAAAAGGTTGTGTTCTGGTTCTGAACACATTGCAGAGGCACAAATGTGCCGCTCCAAACCTTTGATAGAGGCATGTTTCAAATGCTGCTCCTGTTCCTGTGACAGTCTCTCAATGCAATAACCTCATCTAAGTCACGTTCATTCTGCTAGAAAGGATGCTGTGGGGCCTGGGCTATCTGTTGATACTGCCTGTTCCAGAAAATTCACCATCAGGACCTGTGAATCCTTTTAGTAGAACAGGCTGCCCAGGGCAGTGGTGGATTCACCGTCCCTGGAAGCTAATTTCAATTTATATGCTTGACATGGACACAAGGTTTTAATTTCCAGGGTTCAATGTTTCTGGCCCACATTTTTCCCTTTATGATGAGATTATGGACTTTTTTTTCCCCCCCATTTAAATCAACAGCCTTCAGTTTGGAAGACTGTTAGTTTTTAATCCATTATTCATTCCAGATCAAGGGGCTCAGCCAGCAGCAGCACCTCCCCACTGCTCAGAAAGATTGTCTCCAAAAGCACATAAGATTCTTTTTAAATCCTCATTAATCATGGCCTGTAATCCCTGGGATCCTGCCAGGCTCTGCGGTTTTCCTGGTGGTCTCCTCCTTCAATTCCAAGTCTCATAGATAGCTGATGCCCTGAAACAGTTTGGTCTCTGGAGTCCAACAAGAAATCTCCATTTCCTTCTTAGGCTCTGTTTCTTTCAACTTAACCTCCCCCTGACTTAATCTGCAGTGAACATCTTCCAGAAGCCTGACTTCCTTGAAAGAGTTAAGACCTATCATAGAACCAACTAGATTGGAAAAGACCTTTAAGATCATCAAGTTCAACCATTATGTTTTAAGCCTCCCTTTCTAGCACTGGTTTTCTGCACAGAGAACAAGCAATGCCCTTAGAGGCATTGTGTCCATCATCCCCACCTTCTCACTAGCCTGCACCACACGGAGGACTGCGAAGCGCACTATGGGCCATCTACCATCACCTGGACTGAAGCTGTAGGGGAAATCCACTGCTGGTGCTCACAGCCAGTGCCACACGTGTTGACAATCGGGCAGATGTGCAGATAATCCTGGCTTCAGCATTGGTCTGCAAAACAAAGAGTATTAGGAAGATGGGGAGAGGCACGAGCCCAGGTACTCCATGAGCAACCTGATGGCTCCCCAAGCATTTTAGTGCTTGAGGAATTAAAGAGGATTAGCATTCTCCTAATGCTATCAGCATCACAGACTGTCAGTAAAGGGCTGACTCCTGTCTGGCTGCTTCCTCATGCAAGGACAAGTGTTTGTTTCCCAGCAGCTCAGTTGGGAAGCAGTGGCAAAGTTAGGACTGGACTCAGGTGCTGCAGAGATCACTGATGATGAGCTCCTGATTCACCAAGGAAGTGACACATGAGATAGTGTGAAGGAAGCCCGAAGTAAGTGGGAAAGGAACATCCCATTGTGGGAGAAGGACCAGGTAAGCCCAGGACAAGCACACACATAGCACTCCCTGTCCTGAGAGATGTTTTGAGCCACCCCCGACTGAGACCATCAGCCAGCAAGGCACCTAAGAGCATGATAAAAACACAGAGTCATAGAATCAACCAGGTTGGAAAAGACCTTTAAGATCATCGAGCCCAACTGTTACCCCAGCACTGCCAAGCCCACCACTAA
>WYDI02029706.1:0-76216 GCA_009867235.2 Psittacus erithacus
AAGGACAGGTTGTGGGGGGAAAACAAGCAGGCTACATGCTTTGTCTAATTTACGACTAAGCTTAAACCACAACAGTGCGGAAGACAGGAATAAAACTCCAGGAAGAAAAGGGATGCACAATACAATTGCTCATTACCCATTGACCGATGCCCAGTCCAACCAGAGCAGTGATTGCCAGCTCCCAGCCAGCTCCCCCAGTTCATATACTGGGCATGATGTGCTGTGGTATGGAATACCCCTTTGGCTAGTTTGGATCAGGTGTCCTGTTCCTGCTCTCTCCCAGCTTCCCATGGCAGAGCATGACAGACTGAAAAGTCCTTGCTCAGGGTAAGTGCTCTTGAGCAACAACTAAACCGTCAGTGCGTTACCAGCAGTGTACTCAGGGTGAAGCCAAAACACAGCACTGCACCAGCTACTAGGAAGAAAATTAACTCTATCCCAACTGAAACCAGGACACTTGCTCACCATGCTAACATTACAATCCTGCTGATGGAGGCTTGATGGAACAGCAAAATGGGTTGAACCCATTATCTTTTCAAACACAAAGTAAAAACTATTCTTGCAAAGCTGCGAGTTTGAAAAGAGAGCCTGCAAACATTTTCTGTCAACCTCCCTGAATAAACTTTAAATACACCTGCTCAACTGCATAAATAAAGCAATGGGGGTGTATGTGTGAAGATGTGCAAGAGGCTTTTGCCATACAAACTTCAAAGCTTGCTCCTGAGGTGGAGCACCTATGTACCAGAGGCTTTGAATGCTGTGGCAGAGGCTGGCTGGCCAGAGCCAGTGCTGCAGGAGAAGAGCCTGCTCTCACTCACCCCAGTTCCTGTGCCTGGAACCACTGCCTGCAGGGCATGCCATCGCTGGGCTTTGCTGACTATGTGGTCTTAAGGCTCGCAGGCTGGGCAAAACTGGACAGATCTAAGCCACGTCCCTAGCAGAAGGTACCATTCCTCCAGATGCCAAGGCCTTGCCCTGTAAGAATATCATGGCTTCTCAAATAATAGGTTTTTCCTCCTCTTCCCTTGCCCACAGAAATGATACCTTCCTAAAATACTCAGCTTTAATCCTGCCTGGCACAAACCAGCTCAGGCCACGCAGTTAAATCTTGTTGAACTTACAACAAGCTGAGAGCCAGATCCAGTAAGTAGCAATCAAACAACTTGCCCCCTAAAACATAGCCACTAAATAGCAAAATGAAAGCAGCTGATGCCTTTATACAGATTGGGGACAAGCAAGAACCAAGGAAACAAAGACAACACAGAAGAAATGCTGCTTCCCACCTCGTGGGAGCTTAGAAAGCAAAGCAGGGAGTTGGAGAGGCTGAGAGTTGTCTTTGAAAGGAGAAAGGCTTCAGCGCAAAAAGCAAGGTGTGCTCAGAAATACAGGGATTTCTTTCCCTTCTCAGAGTAACAAAGGGGCATCTGATCAAAGAAAACAGGAGATCTATTCTAACATTTTCCAGCAGCACCTCATTGGGTAAGTGCTCTTCACACCGTGATTTCTTTGCCCACACTCTGTCTTCCTGAGTCATTGTGCTGCCTGGTATAGCTGGGTGACATCCAAAGACTGCTGCCCTGTAACAGCACCATTGTGTTCAGGGAGATAATGACACAAGAGGAGGGAGGGGGAGAAGCAGCAACACGGAAGACTGACTGTTAGAGCCCAGAAAAGTTTTCAGGCCTGGCATCTAGGAAAACTATTTCTGATGTGAAGTAAACTAGATCTAGAGAAAGAAAAGATATGTAAGCCCTCGTATCATCAGTCTTAAGAGGCTGGCTTTTAAGAGAAACCAGCTTTTAGGGTCATAGACTCATCTGCCAGATAACACATCTTTTTCAACTGAATCCTTACCACAGATGGCCTTTTTTTAAACAATTCAGGTAAACTCCAAACCAAACCAAACAACCAAAACACTACACCACCCCCTGTATAAAACAACTAAACCAAACCCCAAACCCCCATATCCAATCTTGTATGCGTACATGCAGAAAAAACCATCACAAATATCAAAAACTTGTCATTTCGTATCTTCCTTAAAACAAAGGTTCTTTCCTAATCCTACAAACATAAGGAATAAGGGAAATGATAGATCTATTTTACAACAAAACTTTCTGTTAGTTAGTTTGCTTATTTCTGAGAGTCAGAGTGGCTACTGAAGGCAAAGTGTTTGGTCTTAACTATCCAATATTCAGAACATTAACAGCAACAGTAGGGCATCAGGAGCTGTATTAGCTGTGATAGAGTTACTGTGCCATAAGGTTCATCCCAAATATTTGCTGGAAGTCGCATTTTTATTCATTTCTTCTTAGCATTTAACAAAAGACAGTAGTGCAAAAGCTAGAGGAGGAGAAAGCAGTCACAATCCCCCCCTCTCCAGGCTGTTCCCACAGCCAGCAGGGAATTGCCATACTTACCCATGTCCTTATTTAATTCTTCCCTCATTCTTCACACTCCTTTGCAGGAGACGTCAGGGCTTTCAGACAGGTCTGCCAGCAGGCACACTGGGACTTAGGCACTCTGTGAAGGAATACAAACACCAGCTAATTAAATCTATTGTTAAAACAATTTGTTTCTTGCTGGGGCCGAGTCATCTGAAAGTGTTTAAATGAGGCAGGTTTCATTTCTGAGCGCAGACTGCCATCTGCACACAGGAGCAACTCACCCTCACTTCTGTGGTTCTACATTTCAAGTACAGATCAGCAACAGAGAAATAGTAATTAAACCAAAATCCAAGTCCAAAACTCTGAGCTCTCCCTTTGAAAGGGCAGTGTTTGGTGGGAAAATCTGTGGTTTAGATAGGCAGCATGGACTCCTAGAATAAACAGTGGCAAGGATATCTGCAGCACATAAAACATAAAGGTTTATTTCCAAGGAACACCTGCCCCCAAGAGGGCACTGTGATATTATATATACTTCATGGCTTGTGAGCACCCACTGTCCAAGCAGTGGAGCACAGGCATGCCTACCCCTCCATCCCAGCCCAGACTGGCAGGCCTGGTCTCCATGCTCTGTGACTGATGATAAATCAAGTGGAACGGCTGGTTTCTGCTTTCAGTGGTTCTATTTCCCTTTTAGGGAAACACAAGCAGGAAAGCAACAAAAAGCTCGATTTTCTGGAAAGCTAAGCAACAAATGTAATGCAGGGTCATTGTGTTCTACTTTTGTAAGCAGACCCATATTCACTGCCACCCAAACCGCCCGTCCTTTTGTCTCTAAATGTGGTATGCCTCAGCTTGCTTTGGCAATTTTCCTCTCAGGGTCATGGCTAGTTTCTTGCTTGGTTTCTCAGCAGTTTCTTCAGATCCCACAAATGCCTGTCCAGTTAGATGCTGGATGGAGCACACAGATTGAGTCTGTTTAGCAAAACAGACCTTCAAACCCTGTTAGCTGCCTCCAGCCTTGTTCCCAAAGGGCCTGCCTGCCTCCCTCCCCCTTTAATATGTGCATGCGCACACCAACTGTCTGGTCCAAGAGTATCTCCTTCTGCTACTTAGAATTTGTCTTTGCTATCTTCCAAATCTCAGCCTAAACTTTCTCATTGGTCTTGACAGCTTTGAAGCTTTTTGGTTTGCATGTCTAGCCTGTTCTCTCCTTTAATTCCCACCCTGCCAGGCTCTAATACAGGACTGCCTCTTCCAAGGCCAACCAGACTCAAGGGGAGAAGCCATCTCAACGATTAGCTAGGCACCTTCAGGAAGAGTTTCAGCACATGACTCTAAAAGCAACTCATTAAATCAGCCTCTGACAGCATGCATGCAATTTAAAGGCATTTAAACATCTGCTCCATAGCCGTAACACTTTGCCATCAGCTTTCCAAATCTGTGTAACATAGGCTGTCATATCCTAATTGCAGGCCAAGTTCTGCAGCCCTTAATTGGCCACAAATTAATTACAGTAGGTGCTAGACAACTAAATCTCTTTCTGAATAAATAATGCTTTGCAATGAGGCTCTCCACAGGCAGGTAACTTAATCAGTGTAAGGAAGAAATTTAAGTATTGCTCATTTGGGATAGCTAGCCACAAAACACTTACCTGATTTTCTAACTTAACATGTTTGGATTTGATGGACATAACTTGATGTGTTAAGAAAAGCTTTTAACTTCCCAACTTTAATCTTGTCCCTCATCACCACCCAATTCCATTTCCAGTAACCCATGAGGCACTTGCTGCAGCTTTTGAAACTGCCTTGATTGAAGCCCCACCTGAAGCCCTCTCCCTCCTATTTGGCAGCCAGCCATGACAAAACACCGGCTGGCTCTACCTAAGGACATAGGTAGCAGGCACACAGATACAGTAAACAAGTCAACAGCTGTGGCAGGCATTTAATCTTTCACCTGTGAGAAGATTTGTTGATGCTGAAGAAACATGGAAAGCAGAGAAATGTTCCCTGGTCTCAGGTGATGTGCAGCATGGAGCCCCAGTTCATACCCACACTTTTCTTACTGACTGCCCAGTGGCAAGGGGGTATCTCAGCAGGCTTGCTAGGCTCTTCCCTAGCCTCAAGGAGGGGCCAGAAGAGCAAGCTTAGACTCTTCTTTCAACTTGGCAGCCTGTGAGCACTTGCCAGCCCTTCCCTTTGGCTTGTGAGGACCATCCTGGTGAGTGCACAGGAATCAGCTGCTAGAATGCCAAGACAAATGTCTGCAGCACAGGCCAAGGGGCAAAGAGCTTCCCAGTTTTTGGAAGGGAAGAGCCATCTGTGCAAAAAACAGGGAGATCAACACCTCTGGCCAGGAAAGGGTGTGCTGAGCTCCTGAGGCTGAGGACCCCCCATCCCTCCCCCTGCTCAGTGGGTATTCCAGCACCAAAAAGGAAAGCTTGCTTCCCTGCACAGCTCTGACAAGCCAGGTGTGACTTTCCACTTACCACAAGGACAGAAGAACAAGACTTCACTCTTTTTCCCCCCTTTCCAAAGGGGCTTTGGTGCAAAGCCTCTCAGTAGCAAACCTACCAGGAAAGTCCTCCTGCTTCTCAAGCAGTCAGCCTGCTAAAGCGTGTTCAGCCTCTTTTGTCTCCTACTCCACTCTAGTTTATTGCCTTCAGGTTTGAGATTCTTGGCAGGTGTAGCCCAGCAATGCCAGCTACAAAATCATGTTTGCAGACCAGCCCATTGGCCCTTTCCATCCTTCATCTTCTTTGGTACCTACTGAGGCAGTCATGAGCTGCTCCAAGAGGTGGTGGTATGGCCTGTTGCCATGTGTCCATTCCCTCTGATGGCTTACAAGCCCATTTTATGTCCCTCACACTGTTTAAATTCTCATTTACATGAAGAGACATTTCTGGCACACAAGGCGTGCCAGTCGCAGGTTTCTTTATGGTGTCTGAACACCTTTGGTTAATCAAATGGAGGTTTCTTTATAATGTCTGAGCAATCTTGGTTAATCAATGGACATCCACAGTTTTCTCTTTGGTATTCCTCTCATCCTGCTGAACTTCTAAGAGACCTCTTACTAGTCCCACAGCCAGCTTCACTAGCTTATTCTGTTTGAACAAGAGACTAAGGGCAAGATGTGATGACAGGAAGCTGCTTCTGAGCACCAGGAATGTGAGATCCTAGATTTCCTTATCTGCCAAAGGGATGAAAAACCCAACATAGAGTATTTTAAGCCAACGCCAATCCTTGCAATATGAGAAGAAAGAAAGCAGCAGCAGCACATTACCAAGCACAGCTTTCTGACTACCTGTGACTTTGGCTTTCTCCATTGCCAAAGCTGCTGTTGCTGCCAGTAAGGAGCCACAAGACCGTGGCCAAATTTAGGCTGCAGTTGTACGCATGCCTGCAGAGCTTTCATCGGATGTTCAGAGACAAGGCTTTCCAATTAGTACTGTACCTTTGATTTTCCAGGTTCAGTTAACACCAGTGCCTAAAATAACCTCACAGACAGCTTGATTTTGCAGGAAAGGATCTGGGGCAATGACAGCAATTCAGCTCCTGAGGCAGCTTGGGTTCAGTATGCTTTTCATGAGATCTGCCCCATTTTTCCAACTGCTGAGATACCACACAGGCCAGCGATCAGTTACCTTTGAATAGTTCACTGAGTGGTACTTGGCAAGTAAGGGGCAAATAACATCACCAGAAAAATGAGTACTTGCCAATAGTGTTATTCCCTTTACTAGCTATGCCCTATCCAGTGAGTGGCTGTACCTCCTCACCTTGGCTTGTTGCCTTTGGTACTTGTACCAAGAGAGTGTAGTACGGCTCCATGGGACTACAGAAGAATTCTCACCTGCAACATTTTCACCAGCCTTCAGTACCTGCAGCATCCAGATGGATGGAAAATAGTGCTACAAGCAGCGGGTTCCTTTTCAGAACAGTGCTCTTGGTTTCATTTCAGTCATTTCAATATGATTGAAAGTAAACCAATCATATTAAAAAGAATATAATCAAACGCAGGATGAAACATGGGAAGCTTTTGTTTAAAGAGCTTTCATTACTCATTGCTAGCGAGATCTTGGTAACTTCAGTATCTGCTAGGAAAAAATGTGATTACCCTTTGTGCTATCTATAATGAGGTAGTCAAGCAAAAATAGTAGCATTAGTTATTTTTACTTCTTGTGCAGCTCTTTGCCCATTCCCACACATTCATAGGGTGCTAAGCAATAAGGTCTGGCTATAGGCTGGCCACAAAGTGGGACACCAAGGAATTTCTTGACTGCTCGTGAAAGTTACAACTCCTGGGCAAAATGTTTCTGCTTGTATAGAAATAGAGGTATTTAAAGAAATCTCAAGAGCTCTGTGCCAGTACAGAGGTCATTCTACACATTGTAACTTACAGCTTCATGGCATAAGGTATAAGTCTATGGTTTCTTTTGGCTTCTAGGATGTCTGCATTAAAAGGAGTTATATTTTGGCATGCTTGTGCCAGCAGGACCCACATTATACTCAGCAGTGAGTGAAATCCCTGCTCAGAGGAGTCAACCTGCCATCAGATCAATGACATGCACTCTGAGCCTGTGTGGCTGCTCTGCCCCTTCTGCCCCAATGCCAGTGGGACTCCCACAGCCCTGCCCTAATGGATCAGGTCACAGCATGGGGCACTATGAAGGGATCGCAGGGGAGAGGGAGAAGTTTCTGAAGCATGCATGCTCTAATGGCCCTCTTGTTAGCTCAGTTGTCTGCTATGCTGCATGACAGCTGGTGTCTCAGTCCAGTAATTACACTGATGTAGTGCTGCCTCTTGCTGAGGTTTGGCAAGGGGGCAGCCACCCAAAAGGCACCACACAGGCATGTTTGATGAATGCTGGTGTTCAGAGAGCAGACTGGTGATTTCCCAGCCATCAACTGCCAGGATTTTCCTGCAAGATAAGGCCTAATTATTAGTGAAAAAAAAAGTATATCTATGGGATGACACAGAAAAACATCCTACTTTGTTATACCTCCTGGCTTGTTTGTTCTTCTCTGGTCAAAGGCAGCTGTGTACAAGGCTGGAAACCTTCATCTACATTAACTCCTCAGCAAGGTTGAGTTACCCCCAGGGAACACCATGCTATGTAATTGTAATGCACCCAAGACCCAGGCAAGGTTAAATCAGAGCTCATCCTGGTTTTGGTGTGAAGTGATGCCCAGCAGAGCTTGGCCTCTGCTGAGCAGTCCAGCCCTGGGCAATGCAGGACTCACCTTGGATGAACTTACCAAGACAGGTACATTAGCTTATGCTAAGTTTGGAACAAGCAAATTGCTTCTGGGGCATCTGATAGCTCTCTGGTGTGTCTGCATTGCACAGCAGCATGAATGGTCCTTTAGGAGTTGATCAACCCCTGGCAGAGGAGCTAACTGCTTGTCAGGCTCATGCACAGCCACATTGCCAGAGTCAGAAAACGTCCCCATAATGAAAACCCTGAGGGTGATCTCCAGTAATTTATACCTCTGCAGACCAGCTCCTCCTGCTCGTGTACCATATTTAACAGACCAGTAATTGCTGCCTGATTTCTAATTGCTGTCGTTTAGAAGAGCGATGGAATAAGTCAGATCTACAAACACAGCTTTGATGCGAAAAAGGTACCAGAAAGCTCAAAAGCTCAATATCAGTTTATATGTTGGTACTGAGTATCTTATGTTGGGTATGTTGGTGTGACCAAAATATTTGTACCACAAGTACATGAGGTGGAGGGATTGAAAGCAAAAGAGGGTTTTTGTGCATATTTATACCAGTAAATGTTGAGCCAGCAGCTAACGAGGCAAGAGCTCTGTTTCTCTGAGGTTTAGGCACGGCACAAAAAGCTGAGCTCAGACACTTTTCCTCCTCCTCTGCCTGACAGTGTCCTGCCAAGCTGAAACCCTTCATTCATGGTCCCTCATGCTCTTAGTCTCTGGAGCTTTTTGCAGCAGTCCCAGGCCATGCTGTGCGTGGCAGGTCAGGAGCATGGAGATGTGCAGTGATGATCCCTGCAAAGCCAGCATGCAGAAGTTTAGCCTGGAGCGTACAGGAGGGGGAGTGTTTGCTACGATGTTTTCATAGCCAGCAAAAACACTGTTTTCGCTAGGGCTTTTTCCCTATCTATCTTATTCCAGGCACTGCTCAAGCCCTTCAGCTCCCAGGATGCTCCAGCAGCATTGAACTTCAGAGTGATGTTTCAGGGCTTAGAGGAAGGCTTAGTGGGTCTGAAACTGCCCTCCTTGTCAAAGCTTGCTGAATACTTCCCAAAAGGAGCAAGCTCCCTCAAGCAGATGGAGCTACCAGCCACATGGGACTCCACAACATTAGTCCTTACCATCACAGTGTGGTGTCTAGCCACCAGTTTGGTTTTTCTGCTGCAGTTTGGTCAGCACCACTTCTGGTTATGTGATTGCTGGGGGCTTTGAAGAGGTTCCCCATAAATGAGGATTTTACCTGTAGGCTTTGGGAATATGTCTATAACGTGAACTCCTGTTCCTGTTTTAGAAGATGAGCTGAGCATCAGCCAAGCCCCTTACAGATAGCTACCCGCACGTTTTGATCTCCCAGAGCTTGCTACAATGACATTTTCCAAAGGTGCTCTGGTAGTAAGTGGGAAAGGAACTCCTGGGCTAAGCATTTTCCCTTGTAAAAGCACCCACACTGGTTCAGTTGTGCTTAGCCATCTTAGAGTTCCCAGCTCCTGTGAAAAGTCCAGCTCAGACCTCTGCTGAAGTCACTGTGGTTATGACTCATGGGCTAAACAGAAGTGCCAGGAAATCATGTGTGTGCAGCAAACTGGCTTTCTGCATCTAGCTTACTGATTGCTGGGCAGGAGTTGTTTAAGTAACAGCAGTTTCTGATCAGGAACTTGTGGAACTGGCTTCTGATCCACCTCAGAAGCAAGAAATCTGGGGGCACTTATTTGATGTCCCAAACAGAAAGGGAGCGTTGGCTGGGTCATGCCCTGCACCTCTGCATGTGTGTGGGATTCCTTGCGCTCGACCTCCGCGCAGACATCAGCTCCTTGCCATCAAATAAGGCTTTCGCTTTCTTCAGAGGAGATAAGCATGGACCAAGGACATTCCTTGGTGGCCAGCGTAGAATCAGAGAATGGTTTAGGTTGGAAGGGACCTCCAAAAGTCATCTAGTTCCAACACCGCTGCCACAGGCAGGGACATCTTTGATTAGACCAGGTTGCTCCAAGCTCCATCCAACCTGGCCTTGAATGTGTCCAGTCAGGGCAGCCCTGCACAGGAGCAAATCCTCCACCATGAAACATACCTGCCTCTTTCCTGGCCTTTTGACAGCATGCTCGATGTGACATGCCTGGCAGCTGCGCTTCCACAGCACATTGAATTCCCACACTTCCAACTGGCCTGTAGAATAGCATCTGAAGTGGGAAAGTGGTTTGGTTTTGACCTACTTCTCCAGCAGATAAAACTCGATATGATGATTATATTACTTGTCCTTAGGAATCAGAGCAAAGCACCCCCCACAGCACATACAGACCTATGTTTTCAGTATTTTGAATTAATATAATTTCCTCAAGTGACTTGAGAGCACTGACAAGATGGACTCACAGGAAAGATTTCTTCTGTCTTCTGTTGGGTCTTATTCCTCTGCAGAAGCAGAATGAAACATATATTCAAAACTCAAAAATAGCATTTGGGTTGGTATTTTGGAAGATGGTTGTTTTGTGGTCCTGGGCTCCTTTGTACAGCTGTAAAGCAAATGTAGGCTCCACAGGGAGGACAGGATCCTCAAGCAGCTTAAAAAGCCCAGCACAAACCAGAAACAACTGTTTGTGAGAGCCAAGGATGCAGCACTTGGAGGAAGGAGCTGACGCTGGCCTAGGATGCAGCATGCAAGAGAAGGGATGCTTTGCTCTGGAGTGGATGTGGGACTCAGCCCAGCTCCTGCCCCCGTGCTTAATCTGACTGTCACTTTTATGGAAACTAGACCTGAATAAAAGCATTTAAAATTATTCTATGATTCGATGATGAAATCTAAATTAGAGAAGATCCCCAAAGCATCTCTGGTCTCGCTTCTTCTCTGTAAATCTCTAAAATACCATTTTGATAAAAATAGAGGGAGAGCAATTACAAGGTTAAGAAACTGAAAAGCTGTTTCTTCTGAAAGATGCATTGAAAGTTCCCCATCCACATCACCCTAAATCAGAAAACCTACCTAGTAGAATATCTCCCTGCACCATCATGATGAAAAAGGAACTATTTGCAGCCAGCCAAGGTGGCATGCAGTCAGAGACAGTAGAAATCACTCCTTTGTACCACTTTGTGCAGTTTGATTTTAATATAACTAATACCCTGCAGAAATCTGGTAGAGGTACCCAAATGGATTCCTCATCTCTCATCATCCAAAAAGCCCTCTTTTGAAGAGGTGAAAAAGGTAAAAGCTCTAAAATATCACCTGTGGGAGTTCTCCCCTGGCATGGGCATGGGCATGGGCATGCCTGGGACACCCATGAGCTGAGGGCACACACCAGACACCTTTTTGATCTCACAAAGGTGCTGCCATAGAACTTCACCCCATCACAATACCCGGGTGCGACCTGGAGACCAAAGGGGCACCCACCAGACTATGGAGGAGAGTGAAGGTCACCAGCTGCCACACACCCTACATTAAAACTTTCAAATCCCAGAGCAAAACACCAGCTTCGATTAATACCATCAAGATCAGACATCATGCCAAAAACCCATGGAGGAGAGAAGATACTTCATGATCTGGGCTATAGGCTGGGTCACACAATTGGGGAAGGCAGCTTCTCCAAGGTGAAGGCAGCCACCTCCAACAAATACAAGGGACCCCTAGCCATCAAGGTGGTGGACCGGCAACAAGCACCCCACACCTTTGTATACAAGTTTCTGCCCCGGGAGCTCAATATCCTGCGCAAGATCAGGCACCCCAACATCGTGCGTGTCTTGGAGCTCATCGAGGTCTGCAATGGGAAGCTCTACATAGTGATGGAGGCGGCAGCCACTGACCTGTTGAAGCTGGTGCAGCAGCTGGGGAAGCTGCCCTGTGTTCCCAAGGCACGGGACATCTTTGCACAAGTTGTCGGTGCTGTGCGCTACCTGCATGACCGCAACTTGGTGCACCGGGACCTCAAGTGTGAGAACGTGCTGCTCACTGCTGATGGCCACCGGGCCAAACTCAGTGACTTTGGTTTCAGCAAGGAGACCGACAGCTATCCAGACCTGAGTACCACGTTCTGTGGGTCAGCAGCCTACAGTTCCCCAGAGGTGTTGATGGGCATCCCCTACGACGCCAAGAAGTATGACATGTGGAGCCTGGGGGTGATGCTCTACGTGATGGTAACGGGCTGCATGCCCTTTGACAATACCCACATCTGCAAAATACCCCAGCAGCAGAAGAAAGGAGTGCTGTACCCTGAGGGGCTGCCCCCACTGCCAGAGCCCTGCCAAGCCCTCATCACCCAACTGCTCCAGTACAGCCCAGCCTCCCGGCCCGGTGTGGGGCAGGTGGCCAAGAACAGCTGGTTGAAGGGGGACATCTGAATGGGGAAGCTCTCCCCAAAGACTGGGGAGAGCAGTAACATGTTAATGCAATCGGTTCTGTGGTAGAAAAGCTTTCTGTGGTTTATTGATCATTATGAGCCCTGGGGGTGCCACTATGTGGAGCTGATTGAACTTCAAGCACTGCTAAGACCATGTGCTTCCAGAAGGTGGTCAGATCCTTCCACAGAGGAGACATGAGCCTGCTGTGGGCTGGGTTTCAAGATACAACGACCATGCTGAACTAGCAGTAAGAGCTAAGTGTGGGGTTGCTTACACCAGCCTGACTCGGGGGGAACCTGAACCCTTTGCCAGATAGGTTGGGGCTGTCCAGTGGAGCCAGGACAGGGTGGTGAGATGCAATGTGCAGCATCAGTCCTTTATGTTGCTTGCTCCCTAGTACATGTAATGAGCACTGAAACTCCCATACAGCTCCCCTCTCTGCTGCTCCCCTCCCTCTGCTGTGGTATGCACAGAGCCCTGCCCTGCACTGCAAGAGGAGAGCTGTTCTCACGCGGGTCTTGGCTTGTCCTCAACCTTGTTTGCCACCAAACTGTATTTGGGTGGTGGGAGGGGAGACATAGTGGTCCTGCAAATCACTACTGCAGAGAAAATCTCACAGGTTTTGTATGCCAGTGATATTTGTAGCCCAAATTCATCACAGGGTCTTTGCAGGCAACTGGACAGCATTACCAAGCCAAACATGTGGGTTTGAGATCCACACCTTAAGTTTAATTACATCTTTCAGATTTTGATTCTTACCAACATTTGAAATCTCTGCCAGAGATATGTGATGAGAAAGAAATGCCACTGGCCATAGAGAACCTGAAATGGAAAAGGGATAAAGGTATAAAGGATAACTGCCTTGCTAACATCCGCTGTCCAGCTTCAACATAGAAATTACCAGTGACCCCAGATGCAACACCCAAAGTCTACTACAGATCCCCACTGGTAAGTCCTATTTTCAAGGGGTTAATTAAAGGTAGGGGCTGGCATCTGACATGAGACATTTCAAACCCCATTTAGACAATCTGTGATCCAGCTCCCACTGCAACTGAAGTCAGGAGAGCTCCTGCTGGGTGGTCCATCAGCCTCCACCGTGTTGCTGGTGCCACGTGAGGTAACACAAGGCAGCCCTGGCAGCAGCTCCCATGGCTGGGCTCGGTCTTACATGAACACACCAGTGCACATGGAAGAGAAGGAAACACCTTTGGCAAAGCAAACATTCTGGGTCTATTAAAAGCAGCAGTTTAAGTAGAACAAGATGTGGCAGCAGGGCCAGCCCCAGACTTTCCAGTAGGCAGGCTACAGTGAATTTTGACACCTCCAGAATGAAGATTTATTTTGTTCTCCTCCTTGCAGCTGCAAAATAGGACTTTATAGCAGCAGCGAAGTCCCAAGTAGAAGGAATAAGGGATAGGAATAAGGGAGTGTCTTGGGGCCATTCATGGTTGGGGAAACAGGCTTGGGAAGGATCAGGAGGATTCTGGGGATGGAGAAGTAGGAGAGAATTCGTAAGGATGTGGGAAGTGAGGAGGCGGATTTCAGGGCAGTGAGATTTTCAGCAAGGCTCAACTCTCCTTTTCCTACTCGCCTTCCAACCACCCCATCGGCCTCATGCCAAAGCCACCGCCTTCCACTAGGAGAGCTCCCTGAGCCATACCGCAGGATTTCCAGGTAGCTTCTCACCTCCATGCCATGCTTCACTCCAGCTCTTGCTTACCTCCAAGTCCGTCCCCACAGCCTGGGAAGCAGAAACCTGGTGCTAGTCCTGGTGCTACTGTATTGTCTCTCCTTTTGCTTTCCATTGATTTTCTGTTGTTAGAGACAAAGCTAATATAAAATGAGTCGCTCTAAACCCCAGATCCCATTAATCTCCCCTCAGCACCATGTTCTCCTAAACTATTGCATCAGTTGAGAGGACATTAGTAGGGATAGATGACTAATGTTTTGCAAGGATGTACCCCCTTAAGTGGCTTGGGAAAGCAGCTGGGGTTCAAGTAGGAAGTGATTTGAATGAGCCACAGGAGGCTCATAAGGCTGTCCTGCAGCCCTTGCCTTCTCCACGCAGATGGTAATCTCACAGGGCCCAGCACTAATGACCTCAGAGCAGTCCCGAGACTGTGAAAATAGCCCATTACAAATCTAATTATGCAGATTAAAAATTAAAGTCACAATTAAAGACTCTGAACCAATTCTTATCTAATTTGCACCAATGGGAAATCAGTGTTGGAGGAGAGCAGAAACAAAGCGGATGAGAGCAGGCTGGCAAGAAGGCTCCTCGGCCATACCCCTGCAGCAGGGCTAGGAGCATGCTCTGCATCCCTCCCCTCCTCTCTCTGTACCAGAGGCACTCATCGCTGTGTGTGCTAAGCCTGCCACTTCCCTGTGCTCATTTCCTTATCAGGAGGGCAGAAATGCTTTTTAACCTTCCTGCAGGTGTGCAGCCAATGGACGTGCCCCTTCCCTGGTGCTGGCAGATGGGCCCCACTATCCCAGCTGTGAATCACAGCACCCTGTGTTTATGGGAGAGCCCTTAAATTGTGCACCCATGGGAGGCATAAAGAGACACACTGCATTACCAATACCCCGATCGGTCCCACTGGCGTCGCTCTACAATGTGACTCTGTCCTCCTCGGGCTGTTTGTAACGTACTGGTGTGGTGTGATCTGGAAATGAAGGGTCCTAATCCCAGCACCAAATAAGTAAGTTTCAGTGGGGGAGCTGATCACCATGCAAGATAAAATATAAATATAAAATATATTTACTGTGTATTTAATCTTTCTTCAAGGATAAGAAGGGGAACATTCAGAGACCATACAAGGCATCTCTGTGGTATGCCACCATCTAGCTCCTGTTATCTTACTACATGGTCTGAGCATGACCCTGTCCACAGCCCTGTTTTCATGCCCTATGTCACCCGACAGGCTCACTGGAAAGTCTGCCAGATTTTTTAAATCCAAGGGACTCTCATAAGGATATTCATCAGAATATAGTGTTTAGTATTTTCTCAGGATATTCTCTAAACATCTTGAATCAATTTTATTTATTTAATCTGAGAAAAGCATTAAAAATTTCAAAGACGTTTTCCAGACTTTCAGTATAGCTTTCCTCCCACTCTTCTTTTGTCCAAATTCAGCATCATCTTGCCTGAAGTACAGTATTTATTTCGGGCAAATTAAAGGATGGGACAAAATTCACTGCACATTGACATCATCTCCCTCTTCAGCTGAGCAAAATTTGCTTTCAAGATGTTAGGTCACAGCTGATGTGTCTGATAAGCTTTAGGACTCAGCTATTCAGAAATGTACATGTTACCAAACTCTGGAGATAAGTATATTCATGAATTGTGGGAAAACACTGCTGGGTAATCAAACACCTCATGTATCCATGCATTAACTCTCAAGCTGGTGCTCTCAGTGCTGTACATTCCTGCCTACAGCGAAGCAGGGCTGCCCAGCCTGCAGCTAATGACCTGCTTCAATCACCCTTGGCTAAGCCAGCACAGGCAGGCTGAGTGAGATGCACACCCGGGTGACCTGCCCCACTGGGAAGGCAAAGCTTTCAACAGGCCATTTAGCAGATAAACAGACCTCGCTCTGCTTAAATACATTAACCTTACCATAACTGCAGTCTCCAGGGCAAGGCAGCCTTTTATCCCACCACCTACCATCCTCCTCTCTCTTTTCAGACCCCACACTATGGGCCTCCATGCTCTTGTGTGCACCTCAGCCCTTATTCAATTTAAGATCTCCTCTTCTCTTTTCATAGTCCATCGCTCTGTGGGTCTCTACAGTTACTTGTCTGTTGGAAGAGATAGGGAGGGAGAAAGGGGGCAAGCATTTTCCTGTCTTGAGCCATTTGCTTATATTAAGCATAATTAAGCTAATAAGAGGTTCTCAGGATCCACAGGCTCTTTGTGCACATCATTTTCCTTGTAGACAAGAGGATTTCTGTGAAGAATGTTTTCATTTTCACAGCACCCAGCAAACATTATTCCTCACACTAGCACCAAGCAGTAAACATTATTCTCCCCCTGTTACAGTGAACAGACTAAGTAAGTGGCTTACATCAAGCCAGGAGGATTTCATTTTACATTGCAGTTCAAAACTTCCCTATCCTCCAGTCTTTTGGTCAGATCATGACTCTATCTTGAAGTGATAATAAATTCAACAATATTTGATGGCCTGTAAAGACATGTGAATTCCCTTTCCCAAAACTGCTTCCAAATCAATCTGATCTTATCTCATAAATGAATGAAAGGAAATGCACTACAAAAAACAGATGGATGACACTTCTTTTCCATGCTCTGAATACGGGATCCAAATTTCTTCACTGCATTTAACACTACATTTTGGTTATTACTGAGTTCTCTTATAGGTGACAACAACATAAGCACCAAAAAAGACAGAGCACAGGGGTGTACATGGTTGTTAGGTGCTTGTCTTTGAAGAGCTGCACAACGATAGTTGAGGTGTCTGTTCTCCTTCCTGCCTTCTCACATTATTAGCAGCCACAGCAGCAACCAGCAGATTCCTTGAAAGACATACATGGTGTTATTTCTTTCTCTCAGCTGACAGATGTTCATTATATTCAGGTAGCACCTAAATGTCACAGGAACCCTATTGGGAAAGGTCCTGTGTACAGATGTTGTTATTGATCATCTCTGCCTCAGACAATATCACCTCTTAAATGAGAGACACCTTGGGCACAGGAGAGGACCTTCTCTTGGACCATGCCGTCTGTAGGTGGCCTCAGAAAGAACAGGCAGTAGGACACCATGGATATCCGGTTTGCCTCATGCCTTCCCTAGCATTAGAGGCATTCCTGGGCAGCACGGTTCACAGTCTGCTTTACAATACAAGAGATTCCAGCTAAAAAAAAAATAGGGAACTAATTAAATGCCTCTCAGCAAACCAATTTAACACCAATAATGAGACAAGGTCAATAGCAGCATCATCAGAGTCCACATGGTAGCTGACAGGTTCACAAATCACCTTGCACCCTCATAGGAGTGTATTTACAAAGGGTCTGGATCCCACCAGATGCTGAGAGCTCCCAAGTCCTACAAATGGTTTTGAAGTAAATAGTAGCTGAGGAAACAGCACATCCAGACAAGCCCTTCAGAAATCCCTGACCACTCCTTCTCCATATGGTCACTCTGCTTATTCTCCATGTACTGTGTTGACCCACTGGAAGTGTAACTGGCAGCATCATTTTTTTCCTAATGCTCTGCACAGCACTATCATATCAGTGTGTTCTCCAGAGAGGGGCAAATGTGCCATTTTCATTAAAACCTTAATTAAATATACAGCAGGAGCATTTACTGCAGCTGACTTGGCTTTAGCTTTAACTCAGATGCTGGCATCCCTAGCCTGAAGGCGGGTAAGCTGTTGGAGTTCCACCATGAGCACAAGGTAGGGTTTGATGGGTGAAGGCAAAAGGGAGGTTGCAAAGAGGAGAGGCAAGGTTTGTGCTGCTTCTGGCAGAGCACAGCAACCAGCCAACCTCAGCAGGGGGACACCAACCAACCAGACAACATTCGCATTAATTACAAGCAAAACACCCCAAAATATGCATTATTGCCTCAAATATAATGATAATCGCTGGCTCCTCATTTGCATGTTCATTAGCTTGTCAATAGGATGCCTGTTATGGAAGACCTAAAACACGCAGTCATGCACATATGTAACCAGTCATTTACTATAACAATAGCTTCCTCTTTTTCTATTTAACATTATATCTCCCTTGCCCAGAAAATGGTTCAAGCTGAGCCATCCAGGACAAACTGTAATTGATGAATAAATCCTGAGGAAAGCAATTTTGCATTATATAGCTAATTATCTTTTCCAATACTGAGCACTGTCTTTATTTACTAGTGATGGATCCAGGGAATTGCTGGATCAAACTCATGGGAGAGTTGGAACTAGTAGCAACCTTCAAATAAATACACATAACCTTCAAATAAATACATGTATTCTTATAAATAGGGGGGAAATATCAAAAGCAAGTCCTCATCAACAGCAGGTCTTCAAACCACCATGTTGGAGTAGGAGGAAACTGCTACTGGTGAAGGAATGCAGAGGGGTGGCCCAGGCACAAGTAAGGACAGAACTCCCAAGCCCACAAGGGGAGGATGGGGAATGATGTGCCCAGGGATGCAGCGCAGCAGCAGGAAGGACACCAGTGGTGGCAGTGGTGGAGGTAGGGACAAGGAGGAACATCGGATTCAGCAGCATGGTTAACTATGAAGATGTGAGTGAGAGACATTACCAGGGTAGAAAAACATCCAGGACATTCCCTTGAGGAAATCCACAGTGGTGACTGTACCTTTTCCTGCTGTCACCACGTATTTCATTTCCTCGTCATGGCAGAAAAAGAAACTTCAGTTTTCTGTCTTTTGTTAGACTATTTCAGGCAGTGTCTGGCAGGAAGACATTCATGGAGACAGCTGTGCCGGTGGTTTTGGGACAGAGCATCAGTCTGTCAGCAGATTAAATCTATTACAAATGCTATTCTCAAGACATCATGCAGGATTCGAACCTCAGACCAACAGCTCAGCACAAACTTAATTTCATTATGAAACTGGAGCCTTTTTGCATTTCATCCATAACACTTGTAAAACATCTGTGTTTTCCATTGTACCCTGCTCCATTTCTTTGGTTTTACCCTACCCCTACATTTGCTGCATGCCTCAGATTTTTACATGGGGAAGGAGCAGCTGCACCTCAAATGCTTTGCTAGCAGAACTCCACAGCCACACAGCACTCGGAGAGGACACCAAAATGGGCATCAGCTCATGACCTACCTGGCAGCAAGGAAGCAACAGAGGTTTTGGTAATGGGGTTGGTGGCTGTGTGAGATTTCCCATGGAGCAAAAAGCATCAGAGGAGACGTTGGCATGTAGGACCAGGACTTTAACCAAGCACATACATTAAAATGCTGACTGGCTCAATTATTAACTCTGCCAAAAGCTTCAATATTGCTGGTCTCGAGAATGAGTGGTAAGATAAATCGTTATACTGAGTTATGGTTGAAATCATCACGCACAGAAAAGATCATCACAATGCATTGCTGAAGTTGAGCTCATGTTTCCAAGATCTTCCCCTAGATTTACTGGCAGGAAAATCTGAAATAAATATACATGCGTGCAGAGCCGCAGTTCATGCCAGAGCAGGACAGAATCTATAGCTAATACCAATATCAGAATCTGTAGCTAATACCAATATCAGAATCTATAGCTAATACCAATATCAGAATCTGTAGCTAATACCAATATCAGAATCTATAGCTAATACCAGTATCAGAATCTATAGCTAATTCCAGGATCAGAGAAATAAAAACAATAGCACAGAGAAGGGTAGTTTTTGTAACGGTGACTTTTTTTTCCCAGTAATAGACAGACTCAGGTCACTTCTATGCATTCAGTGCCTGTCAAATGGTAAGGGCTGTTGCTAACTAGTAGAGCACATGCAATCTCTATCTGGGTGCACCAAACGTTTCCATAGCTTGTCATTACCCGTGGCTTTTGCCACCTCTGCCACCAGATTTGCAATTCATTACTGCAGCATAAGCAGCGTAGCAAATCTGTTGCTACCAAAAAGCCCACTTCCACTCATTAAACTATGGAATTCTCATCAGGGACCTGGCCTCGCCAAGCACTACCTAGGGGACAACACATAGAGTACCAAAGCCTTGTGTGGAGGTTGCCCATCTCCTAGGGAAGATCAGTAACGTGCCTTGTAGTGCCACAAGCAGGCAACATTTGGAAGAAATCAATGGTGGCATAGGCTGGGCATGGTCAGCAGAGGACTGCTGCTGTTGAGGGTGGTCTGTTGCATCTCGGTGTTACTGCTGTGGGACTTGCACAGCTAGCAAAAGCTAGCTTTCCTCACAGCTTAAAACAGAATGTTCTACAAAGACAATCTCACAACCACCAGCAACACTGGGGAACAAACTATGAAGATAAAGGATCACATGAGACTCTTTTTCACATCAATGCCTAGTGATCAGTTCAGCTGCTTCAGGGGTTGGAGAGGATGGAAATGTGTTTGCTTGGAGCTGGTAAGAGGAGGAAGGGTCATAAGAAAAAATGCCAAGAGCCCCATGGAAGGTTGAGGAACATATACACCAAAAAAAGAGCATGTTGTGTCCAAAGAAAGTTCAACATTTTTCCCAGCTCATTGGATTGTGGGAACTTTGCTTTTCCAGGGAATAACGATGCTATTTTCAGCATTTTTATTATTCAATTTGTCATGAGCCGTCTCAGGAGACTATCAACAATCGGTTTCAAGCAGCATCTGACCACAAACACTTCTCCACATGTGATTTAGAACATCTGGAGCGAAGGAGTCGGCTTTCAAATCATGCCAGCACTGCGCTGCCTCCCCACATTTCTTCTCCTTCCTTCCTTCTTCATGTCCATTGTCAGACTGTGCATAGAAAGCGGGATCAAGGAGCTGAGACCAGAGGCACTGCAAATAGGTTGTCACTCTGTATTTGCTGTGAGCACACGGGGAGGGCAGCCACGGCCTGCTTTGAAGAGAAGCACGGTCAGGGGTTGCTGGTGACACATTCCCCGCATCGCCGAGCTGCCGTGATTGAACATCACGTCCCCCTAGGATGGGAGATATGATTCGGGGCCAGCATGAGGACTGATGCCAAAGTGTGCACGCTGCATATTGCATCCACACACCCGAAAAGGAGGCATGTGATTTACTCCCTACCAGCTGTAGGCACAAGCTCTGTATTGGGTGAGCACCTTTTCACTGGAGCTATCTGGCCAGGTAAACTGTACATTCACAAAGCAGTTCTTCAGCGAGCCTGGAGGAGGGGATGGGAACATACAAAAAAGGAATCCAGGCAAGTAGCAGAGGAAATGACATTATGATCCCAGCTGGAAGCTCTATAATGATCTGCTTGGTGTCTGCACAGAAACCTGCATGAGAATGAGGAGAGGTTCTGGCCCCTGCAGAGCTGATGAGAATTTTATCATCAGCTAGAGGGGGGTGAAGGTTTCACGCAGTCATTTATTTGTGTTCATCTCTAATATCTGTGAATGATCCACACCATGCGGTGCAGTCATGCAGTAGGCTGCATTCACACCATCTTCTGCCTTGCCTGTCTGGCTTCTGAAAGCTGTGCTGTTTATGACATATGCTGTTGTGCTACCAGTGCTCCCCAAACGAATCCTCTTTTGTAACAATAAAGGCAGCGCTGGGAGTGAGAGGAAATCTTGACCTGCACTTTGTAAAGAGCTGGTGACATTGCAGCAGGATCTGTATCTACCTTGTTCTCCTTTATATGTTTTAAAAGAACAGCTAGAAAAATATGGGGATGTTTGTCTGTCTTATGGTAGAAAACCTGGATTTTGGCACACGGCGTCTTTTAAGAGAGCTCATGACATCCTTGAAACCCATTATGACCACCGAAAGCACAACTGCTATCCCAGTGCATGGTTTTGCATCATGCCTGAGCTAGAGTTACAGCTCCCCATGTCTCTTCTCTGATTCAGCCACATTAGTTAGGGATGGGGCAGCCATAGCTTCTTTGGGCACCCTGTGCGAGCGCCTCAGCACCTTCACAGGGAAGAACTTCTTTCTTATAGCTGAACTAAATCTGCTCTCTTCTAGAGTTTAAAGCCGTTTCTCCTTGTCCTGTCACTACATGCCCTGGTAAAAGTCCCTCTTCAGATTTCTTGTAGGCCCCCTTTAGGTGCCACTAGCCCACTATTTAGGTATCAGTAACAAACTCCTGACGTCTTGTAAATCCAGCACCTTTTCTGGATGCCTCTTACCCATACCCTGCTTTGGATCTGATTGCCCTTCCTACTTCCCCTTACATCCCACCAGCCTCCTCTAGAAATTCCCCTGCAAGTGTGACCAAGCCCTTGCAGAGATGGACAGAGAGGTCTTGGGAAAAGGACATGCTGGTGTAACACGAGAGAAGGGAACATCTGGCAGTGCAAAACTGAACATAAGGAGAAAGCTACGCCGAGAGAAGCCTCTAAATAACACCATGGACCAGGATTAGCTCAGTAACACAGAAATAGATCAAATCTGCCCCAGGCGTTGCTCCATCCTGCCTGGAGGAAGGCACTGCATAGCATCCCCACCCATAGCATCTCAGGGCCTGGCAGCTGGAGAAGGTGCTCTCCTCTTTTTGGCAAGGGTTTCCTCACCCCCTTTGTAGAGAACAGCCTGAAAATGGGACTGAAACTTGAAGCATGTATCTGGCTCTCAGCCATCCTTCCTTTCCAGTCTGTTCTTTTGTCTGCTGGTTTTACCCCCAGAAATCCTACCTCTGCCTTAACAGAAGGAAGAGAACCACCTAGGTAGGATCAAAACCCACATCCCAGCACCATGCGGTGCTTGGGAGCCAAGCACATGTGGGTCATCATATGCTGTCCATACAGCAGTGCTTTCTACATAGAGCATTCAAATAGAAGGTGGTCAGGAAGAACATCTCTGTGCCAGTAATGGGTTGACTGTGAGCTAGAAAAACCCCCACATTTACATTGCAAGGAGTTTGCTGTTGGCTTGAAACAAACACCTTTTTCCTGTATCAGAAATAGCTGACTTTGTAGTTATTTTTTGCATCATCCCCAGAATAGCTCATGAAAACTCAGGAACCTGCCGTCACAAGGCCACAAACTCCATACGATACTAAGAAGTTTAGGATGCAGTTAACATTTAGGATCTTCCACTGCAAGCTCATCCACAACTTTTGGACTTTAACATTTAATTTTTATAATAATCAGTAGCTTATGGTGATTTTGATCAGACAGCATTGCTTTGAACACTGCCAATTGGAGCCTTCATGGTTAAAGTTACGCCGAATTCTCTTCTCCATAGCTATAGCAGCATACAGGCAAGTAAAAGCATATGTAAGTGTATTCACAGCTATTTAATTCTCCTTTACATCTGAATATAAAAGAATTCCCTCTTTTTGGCACCACAGTTTGAAACTACCTATTTCATATTCTGATAGATTCCTTTTTTCAGGCTACAAGAAGCATACACAGCGACCTTGAAGGCTGTGTGCATGAATCAAGCCAGCAAGGACTTCATCACAGCATCATTTCAAGTGGATTTCTATTCTAATAGGAAGAGACAGAGCACACAGCAACAGCAGCTTTTCATGTTTCAGGCTTCAGTTTTGCTTTTTGTCAGAGTTTTGGGAAACACTGGTGATACTGATACAGCTAGTGAGTTAACTCGAAAGGGAACAAAGCATCTTTCATTAAAAACAGCTCTTGGTTAGAAGGGAAATAAAACATTTCCTTTATGTTCAGCTGAAACCAAAGCACCAAGACTCAGTGGTAGATAATGGAAGAAAAAGAACCCTAATACATTGCTGCTTTACTCTGGAGACATACACCTCCCTTTATCACTGCAGAGAATGTCAGAGGCAGGATGGAATTGGAATGTAATAAGAGCCAGAGTGCGGAATGGCACCCAGCATCTCTGAGACCACCCAGCATCAAGATAGTGGTGGGGAAAAGATCATAATGTTCAGAAGGGACATTGCCAAGCCAGTAAAAATCACCATTCCTTGTGGCAAAAAGCATCATATCCCACTTTCAAAGAACTTCCTACAAGGCATCTGATGTTTTAGAGGGTGAAGGAGAGCCTGGGCAATGAAGTCCCAAGGGTCTAGGCAAGGACTCCTACAGAAGGACTCCATGCAGATCCCCACCACTTTGCCATGTTTCCAGGGAAGGAGATTCCCTGGCCAGAAGAATTAGGTTTTGTCTTTTCTCTAATAATTACAGACCATAAACAGTAGAACGTTATGCAGCAAAGAGATCCTTACCTTGGGCTAATGCACGGTGCCGCTTTGGAAATCAGTTGAATTACTAAGAGATATTCAGATTCTTCAGATTTTCTCTTCATCCACGTATAAAGCTTTTTGTGCTTCCTACTTCAAAATGCTGCCTGGTCAGTTCATCATCAGATGTCCATGCCTTAGAAGTTTAGGATGAAGGAGAGAGGGAATCTGTCTCTAAAAATCTTTTAGTACTCAATTTCAGCAACTGATCATAACCAAAGTTAACTGCAATGGCCTCAAACTGTCCTAACTCTCATTTTGAGTTAAAGCCCGAATATCCAACTCATCAATGTGCACAAGGGAACAGGAGCAGAACTGGTTTTAACTGGTAACTGGATGAAGTTGATACTGCTCTCGCAGCCCCAATCCTTTAAATAGCATGAGTTTACTATAGACAAATACAGACAGACACGAAATAGTGATGTGTTTCCTTAAAAACAACAAATAAGCAGGAGCACTTTTTTCTTATTTGCATTCCAGCTGATTTTTTGAGACTGGCCAGTGCAAATCTGCCCCTACCTAAGCACATGTTTACAGCAATTATTAACAGCAACTCAGAATTCACCACAATCCTCCATCCTCTATAATCTTCCTCTTGCTTCACAAGTGGGAGGAACTGAGGGATTCAGTGCTGCTGAATGAGCAGTGCTGTCAGTTTATCTGACAGACAGACCGCTCGGTGGATAAGGAATTGGCTGGATGGTCACACTCAGAGATGTGGCCAATGGCTCCATGTCCAACTGGAGACCAGCGACGAGTGTTCCTCAGGGGCTGGTACTGGAACTGGCACTGTCCAACCTTTGTTGGTGACATGGACAGTGGGATTGAGTGCACCCTCAGCAAGTTTGCTGATGACACCAAGCTGTGTGGTGTGGTCAACGTGCCGAAGGGAAGGGATGCCATCCAGAGGGACCTTGACACGCTTGAGAGGAGGGCTAGCGCAAACCTCATAAAGCTCAACAAGGCCAAGTGCAAAGTCCTGCACCTGGGACAGGGCAATTCCAAACATGAATACAGGCTGAGCAGAGACTGGATTGACAGCAGCCCTGAAAAGGACTTAGGGTGTTGGATGAGCCAGCAGTGTGCGCTGGCAGCCAGAAAGCCAACCGTGCCCTGGGCTGTATCTAAAGGAGAACGAACAGAAGGTCAAGGGAGGTGACTCTGCCCCTCTACTCTGCTCTCTGGAATACTGCATCCAGCTCTGGGGCCTCCAACAGAACATTGAGCTGTTGGAGCAGGCCCAGAGGAGGCCAGGAGGATGATCAGGGGGCTGGAGCACCTCTCTTACGGCGACAGGCAGACAGAGTTTGGCTTGTTCAATCTGGAGGTTCCAGGGAGACCTTAGAGCAGTTCCCAGTGCCTAAAGGGGACCTACAAAAAAGCTGGAGAGGGACTTTTACAAGGGCCTGCAGGGACAGAACAAGGGGAAATGGCTTTAACCTGACAGAGGGGAGATGTAGATCAGGAAGAAATTCTCCCCTGTGAAGGTGCTGAGGCACTGGCTCAGGTTGCCCAAAGAAGCTGTGGCTGCCCCATCCCTAAGTGTTGGAGGGAGGATGCTACTGCCTGAAGTCTCCTGAAACTACCTAAGAGATCACACAATTTCAGAGAGACAGGTCTGTAACGCAAATTAGCAAATATCGTGCTGGAAGGCCTACAAGATCATGCTACATGCCAACAACATTTAGTTACATTTAACTGGAAGGTCATGGGGCACTGACATAACATGCAGTTATTTTAAACCACGTTATTAAAAGCAGTTTCCAGAGAATTTTGATCACTCTGAGGGGTTTTACAAACATTAGTAAAGATTAGCTTCTTCCACTCACAGTCATGTGTATCTGTGTAAGCTACAAAACACTCCAGTAAGGATGGAAGCTTGACATGAGAAAAATCAGACCTTATCTGTTAGTGATGCCAGAGATTACTTAAAATTCGTGCTTCTCTGTATTGTTATTAATTGGCAGCATCATTATCAAACACTTCCAGTTCTGTCTTTAAAACATGTGCGTCTTGGGAAGTTCTAATGTCCAAAGAAGCGTAGACGTGTGTATCTCCCTCCTGCCCATCAGCATCACACTACAGTGCAACCTTAAAATAACCATGACCATTTCTGATAGAATATGGAAAATATCTTGTTCTTCAAGATTAAGGCTCTAAAAGCTTAAGAATTAATATGTACACCAAGTGGGGAAAACATTTCATATCAAAATTTTGGGTTAATTCTGCAGTTTTTTTCCCCAGAACTGCGTAGGAAAAGGCTCTCATTTTGGCAATGAAAACAAACCTGGATTAAAACAAAAGATGTTTTTTCTGATTTTCCATTTTAGTTTCTTTCTTCCATAATTTGTACAATGAACAAAAAAGACACAAATCAGCGCAAAACTGCTATGGATAAAAAGAGAGAAAAAGATCATGAGACAAAATGTGGAATATGATAGGTTTGGGGCTCAAAGCTATTTTTGAAAAATCAGTTTAATCTGGCTTTTAATGTGGTTCTTAGAGAATCAGTCCAAATCCTGATGTCAGAAAAGTTGAAAACTGTTGAGTAAGAGATTTGCATTGAAGAACGGCACTGCAAAGGGCCACAGTGAATCACTGAGGAAGACATGCTGCCCCTTAAAACCAGAAACAACTTCTCTCTCCAAGTCACACACCGGTGTTATGCATCTTTAACCTAAAACCCAGTCACCTGATCTTTTTAGATTTGATGGCAGTAAGGAAGATACAGATATAGAGAAAGTACAGGTCTAGAACAGAATTTTATTTGATTGAAAGATTCATGCCACAAATCTCATTTTCTTTAATGATCCTTGCCGAGCTTTCAGATGACAAAATTCACAAGTAAAAGAACGTGTAAGGTTAGCACCATAGGAGGAATAGTCTGCTCCTTACAAGACTATTTGATAGACAGTTATACAAGAAAGCAGAGGAAAAGAAACCTACGTGACCTCGCATTTTCATTTTCAACATCCTAGATACTTCAATCTGAACATCAAGATACCATGACTCTTCTAGCATATCTAAATAATTCATGTCCAGCAAAACTTGCTCTGTACATTGAGAAATATTTAATGTCAAATAATAACTATCACAAAGTGCCAGCTAATATGCACGGTAAAAATTGTAAAGGTCCAGAAAAAGAAAAGAAACAACAGGAATCAAAGTGAGGATTTATCCCTCTCCCAGTCTTTTGCAGGTATGGCTATCATGTCCTGCTGCAAAGATCAAAACATGAAAGGGATGTGTACTGGTTCTGGCTGGGATGAGTTAACTATGCAATACCCTAATTTCATGGGCCACATATCAAGATGTACTTAACTCTAAACTCTCCCATTTCCTACCTGCAAGCAACTACAGGATTATATCAGACTTCAAAAGTTTTTCCTCACTTTTGTATTGATTTACAAAATTTGCTCCTTGTGATCCTTACTGCAAGGTTTTCAAGATAGTGAACAGTTTTACAAACCTTCCAACATTTACCAAGCAGGGATTCTAATACAGGATTTAGGAGTTTCAAATGCCATGTTATTATGTGCTGTCTTCTTAAGGCAATGGAGTAATCGCTTTGAAGTATCCTAATTTTGCATTACAAATTGATAGTAAGATTTCCTTCATAAGCATCTCTAATTACATGTAAAATTATTTAAATTTTATTAAATATTAAGCCAACTCAATTAGTAAAAGAAGGGCTCAAACTATGATCACAAGGAAGAGGCAACTTTTGGTCATAGTTAGGGAGATGTATCTTTTGCTTACTCCCACCTTTGAAAGTCATGTACGTGGACTTTTAACAGCAACATTAAAGCAACCAGTTAAAAACAATTATTTTGTATCCAAATCATAGAAAAATATGTACTTTAATCCCAAAGCAAAACATGGCATAACACAACCCAGCTGTTTTTTCAGCCCAATAACCATTAGCACTACACAACATCTACTGCAGTAAATGCCATTTTAACACGGAGAGACACTGTTAATGCTGAACTACCCAGAGGAGCCTTCACAGCCATGAGCACTACATCACTTTACCACCAGGAGAGTAATGAGACTCTGAACTTTTCTTTATCTTTCCTTTATTTATGCTTGGACTTCCAGCACTGCACATCACATATTCAGGGTCTTAATCTGTCCTATATCAGACTGCAAAAATACAATGCTTTCTCAGCCGTCCTTGCATCAACAAATCAGTCACATCCAACAAACCCTTCACTTGAGTAGTTACTTCTATCTAAAAATGCATCTCTCCTCTTAAGGATTTCACCTAATGCTTCTGGCTTATAAAAGATTAAGTGCAATCAGTTACACTGAAAGTTTATAATGCAGCTCTTGATTGTATTTTCTGTGCACACATTTACATCCGGCACACAAGTTATATAAAATAGTTTGGAGTACAAAAATATGGTTATAACATAGGAGTACCAAACAGCACAGAATTAGAACAGTTTTATTACCATAACACAAATTTATATACAGACCCCCAAATTAACCATTTTTTTTAATTCTGAGTATTGTTCCCAAATTGACAACTGTAGTGTACACCCTAAAAAACTGCAAATTAACAACACAAATCTAGTTTAACCCTTACACTGTCTATGCAGCCTGCACCAATCCTCTCTTGCACACAAAAACGTATTATAAATAATTCTTTCACAAAATGTCACGTATGTTTTATTGCACATTGTACATGCCAATATCTAAAAGAAAGGCTCAAACCTTTCGCTTGATAACTAACTGTTTAAATACCTAGCATTTACTTGTGGTATGAATACTATTGCATTTTTCAGGCTCTAATCTTAACTGATAATTTAAAAGAAAAAAGCAGAACAGAAACTATGCCTCGAACTGTATAACTTTTGTGAAAGAAGGAAGCTTTTATAATTTTACTGATTTCTACTGTATAAAGTCATTAAAAACATCTGACCTGATTAAAATTCCTGTCTCAAGATTTTGCATTTTTATGGTAAAATTATGCACATAACTGCTAGTATAATCATATACTCCTTCAGTTTTGCAGAATTAGATGTTCCTGTGCTGTACTGACTAAAAAGTCAAGTTACATAGGTCCTAGTGTTAACTACGGGAGTTAGTCTGTCAGTCTCCATCCTGCTGGTCTCCCCAGCAGTGACAAGCAAGAAGTCCTTCACACCACCACAACAGGAACTAGATGATCTCAAGGTCCTTTCCAACCCTAACCATTCTATGATTCTATGACACTGGGCACGAATGGCCACCAAGCACCAAGGCCATGTATAGTCCCTGTTAAGCAGATGCCTAGACTAAGGAATACGAGTAATTTAGCATTAATATGTAGGTTTATGGTATGCTGCACTAAAATATGACCGCTAAACAAAGAGAATGATTTGTGTATGACAGGTGTGTGCCAGCTGGTAAAAACACCTCGCTGGGGAAAAAGCTGCATTTTGAGGGTTAAGACTCTGGCATGAACAAAAGGATTAAGAAGTCAATTGATTGAATGTTTTGCCCAGGGTTTCCTAAAGCTATTAGCCATCAACAGTTCCAGAAAGGGATAAAACCAGTAAAACCAAACAACTAAAATTGCACTATTACAAAGAAACAAGTCCGTGAAAGGGAGAGCCATCAGCTGCATTTAAGGGACAGCCACTTCAAGAAGCCGATTGTTTTTTCTCTTGCAAGTTGGGATGTTGCCGTTTTTCTGGCTGCCTTGTATGAACTTCACACACACTTTGTCTTGTCTGAACTGGACCAGGAACCTAGGAGAGGGAATAAGACACGTTTTTGTTAAAGGTGGAAAAAACCCTCATAAACAAAAGAAGTCTTTTCCTGTTGGCTCAGAGCATCGCTCCAAAGATGTCATTTTCAGGTCTGCATTAATAAATAAGAGTTGGGGAATAAAAGAAGTGCTATATGTTATGGTATGGCTTGAGCCTCCTTTAGGTAGTATACCTTAGTTACTGTTTTTTGCCTGTAACTGCGGACCTTGTACAACAGTTAGTTTGCTATTCCTTCAGAAAGAAGGCAGTTTAAAACAGAATTTCTAATGTATCCGAAATGCAGCAAAGACTATTTCCAACTGCTTCATCGTCAACCAAAGGGACTTTTCTTTTTTCACAGAAAGAAGCTAAGTACTTCTACAGCAACCCTGGGAGCACTCCTGTTTTGTGCTTAATTTATTATGTAGCTGGTATTTCAGCAGCTCTCCTATTTCTAATTTACTCCTGCTCAGCAAACTGGGTATTTACACTTCCTTCCCAGCAATGTCCAAATCTAGGTATTTCCTACTGTCTAGGATAAGTTAATTTGGATTTGACTCTTCTCTTTTTTTGCTGGGAGAGAAATTTCACTGAATGTGGAGAATGGCTTAAAAAATTGTTTAAACTCCCCCATGAGGCCCCTGTGAAGTCTCAAACCACTCACTGATCTGGATAGAGAGATTAAAAGCACTGAACAGGACAGCGCTGCTCCTCAGCTCACATGCAGCGGTTGCTGACCTAAAAAGTCCTTTGTAACACAGCAGATTTTCCCTTTTAGCATCCTTAAAAAGTCCTCCAGCAGAGGCCAAAAACTTCAAAGAATGTGTTCTGTAGCCGGAAACCACAAATCAAGCTGATGGCAGAGCTCGGGGGAGGAAGTGGCCTCTGCTGTGCTGAGCTGCCCTTCGGTCCTGCTTTCCTGCTGCACAGCTCAGACACTTAAAGATTAACTTGTTCGCAGCCATGCAAGCATCCAGAAAACGTAAGTAGGTCTTATGGCCAGCATCTCTTGTCATCAGTGCTGCGTTTTCCTAGACCCATTGTTTCAGCATTATATCTATAAACTGTAAGCCTCTTACTAGACATACCCTAACTGAACAGCATTTTTTGGTTCTATCAGCCCTCTTCCCAAAAACTAGTGTAGATTTGTCAAGATAAGGCCACGTTTTCTCCTCAATCCCTAGCTGTGCTTGTATCTAAACTCTACCAGGGAGAAAAAGAGTACTGCTTCACCATTAACAGAGATGGAACTGTAGTCTGGAGAAACTCAACAGCAACACACACTTGAATGGTTTTAATCTGCAAGACAAGAGACGAAACCACATCCCAAAATGCAAGACTCTCAGAAAGCAGACTGTTTTCCAGACCTAAGGCAGGCAGTCAGTCTAGACTAGCACAGTGCATGCTTAAAACCTTGTTTTAGTAGTTTATTCCTTTGTAGCCATCATTAAACTAGAAACTTCCTGGAGACAGCCACGCTCTTTTAGATGTTAAAAACACACACCCTTGAGCAAATTAAATCACATCTGGTGACAGCACAAAGGAAAATGGCAGATGTCATGTTCAAGGAAAGAGCAAAATTAGCCTTTAAATAAAACCTCAGATCTGAACAGATACAAACTGTACTTGCCATCATGACTCTAGAATGCAAGCAGTGCGGTGCAGCCAGAGAAAGGGCTCAATTTTTTCCTATAGAATTCTTATTTCACTATTGTTAAAATGTTCCAAATTTTCTTCTTTATTCATAATGAATAAAGCCACCAAATCAACACTGCTGAAACTAGGGGGCACTTCACACAACAAACTGAGCACATAACAATAGTGGACTGAGTGAGGTACCCTTACTCAGCAGGCTTTAGGAGTTGACACATGCACAAGCATTTTTATTCCATAGCTATAAACACTGCAAGTGCAGTCTTTATTAAGGCCAGAATATGAAACTGCACCAAGCAGAAAGAAATACTAATTTGAGATGCAAACTTCTTATCAAACAAAGCCTTTTAACAGCCAAAACCACAACACAACAATAGGCGGTTCAAACACCACCAGTAGGAATTTTAAGAATACCATTTTCACCTTCACAAAAGATAAGGTACAGCTTTATAGACCTACATTACCACCAACATTACCTGTGTCTGGGGAGGAGCTTTTCATTCTATTTATGTTGTTTTCACTAGACCTTGGCACCTAATGTCCATTCTAATCAATGAACACTTCATAGAAATAATGAACTTTTCAGTCTCACAACACACTTATCTCAAATGCAATTCTGCTTCATAGCCCTATTCAAAACTACCTTAAGGAAAGCGCATTTTCTCTAAGGGCATTAAAGGAAATGAGTACACACTGAAAATTGGATCCTGATTTACAAGTATTCTGTCAAGAGAAAAGAACTGTACGTACATGACAGTGTTTTGTTTTTCTAACATTAGATACTTGACTTTTGAGCATGTTGCAAGTGTACTTTTAAGCAAACAAGAAACATACTCATCAGATATCTCAATGTTGAGCTTCTGTTTGGTTTGGCTGAGAGTAGTGCGGTAAAGCTTAGTGGCCATTTCAATAAGGTGATCGCTGCTTAGCAGGAAATCTCCTTTACCAGCTGCTTCTGAACCCTGAAACGGAAAGGGAAGTAGTTAGAACTACCAAAATCTAGAACCTCGGAAATACTAAACGCCAGCCAACCAGGATGTTTTACAAGGACTGTTCTCTTCCCAGTGCAATGAAGCAACAGCCTCTTGTCTTGTAAATTAAAGAGAGATGCATTGCAGTGTATAGGATCAAAACACAAGTCACTCTCAAATAAACCACTAACCTGTTGAGGAAGTTAAAAGCCCCTTCTGACCCTAAAGGAGGGTCACCTTCATTTGTCCTACAAAACTGTAGTGCTCCTGTACCCCTCTTCTGCTTACACCCCAGCAAGCTCACAGTATTTTCAGAAAGCAACAGAAAGCAATTACCAACACCAGCGTTAGGATGAAGGCAGTCAGTATGAAAAGACGTTACATATGATGTTCTTCAAATCCATTTAAGCTACAATACAAATGCCAGCTTAATGATTTTAGCAGAGCAATGCTGACAGTGCAGTGAAGCAAATATAGCACTGAACTAAGTTCCTTAGAACTGAGTAACTGAATTAGCTGTGCTATAATATGGATTTCTTGGCATCCCATAAAGAGGTATTCTGCCAATGCGTCAGGATGAATTATATGAGCAGCTAAAAAGGAAAACACTGCCACAAAGAACCTGAGCCAGATTAAAGGCCCATATTACCAATGGAAAGCTCCAGTCCTGAAGAGGCTACACTGAAATATGAAGTCTGATTTTCACAAGTAAATGATCGTTCATGATGTAGTAACTGTTCTCATTTGGCTTCAGTAGTTTTATATCAAAGTTTTTGCAGATATGCCGAAATTCAATAAATTCCTAAGCCTACAGGCTAACCACTAAAATTTAATTACACAAGCCAACTGATGAACATATTTTACACTGCTGCATGTAAACCGGTCATATGATTGTATTATTAAGTTGTAACCAACCTCCTTGAGGTGCACTGCAAAGAAGCCATCATTTTGGGAGCTCATGGACACCTTGGTAACATCTCCCAGTGGAACCTCTGACTTGATATTCCCAGATTTTTGATCCGCAAGAAGAACGTTATTTTTGGTTAATAAGAAAATTCTGGATGTAGCCTGTGACAATACAAAAACGCAAACCATTACCTACACAGACAGAGAGCAAGTCCTCACTGGGCACCTACTAAGACTATAAGCAGTTCACAGTGTTAATAAGCTTGGACCACATGAATAAATATGAACATCTGATGTTCAGTAAAAGCTGGAGATGAGTTAATATCAGGTCCAATTTACTTATGCACCTAATTATTGATTGAGAAACTTAGCTCATTTTGGCACCTATGCTTAGCTATAAAGAGTTCCCTGAATTTCTAGCTTATAGTTATAGAATTCAGAAACTGAAACTCAGAAACTATGTAAACATGTAAAAAAAGATGGATAACCTCATTTCTCATGCTCTGTCAATCACCAGGAAAGCCAATTGTACCTTTTCAGTGATAGATAGTTCAGGACTAAGCCTCACTGTTTACTGTTATTCACCAAAACTCTGCTGTAGAACACAAATGATGTAGGTATTTTCAATGTTATGTTCTCCTCCCTTTATCTATTGGAATTACTCTGTAGGAGGATCATCATTCATATTTTCAAACAACAAATATTTGTAAAGCATGAACGTGAGTTCTTAAATTTATCTTAGAAAGTATAAGAAAAAGAGAACATGGCTTTTTCTCCTCCAAAATTTTAAATAATAAAATCTCAATTATTTATACTAAGAAGCAGCTGTCTTAAACACATAGAACCATAGCTCATTACTAGTGTTGTAATTTTTTAATCTTGAATGCCGTAGCCCATGCAAGTACAGGAAAGATACTGTCTTCACTTAATTAGCTTCTTCTAAACCGGAAAATTAACTTGGCATCAACAACAGACAACCTAATTTCACTCCTACAAAAGCATATGACATCTACATCTGAGAAGTTGAGATCTACTACTTCTAATATTTAGACAGATATGGGGAAAACAATTACATTTACTCAAGGAGGATAATACTTCTAGTTCTAATAAGTGTAATTTAAATGCAAAACGAGTTCTTTGTTGGCAAAATAGAACAGTACCCAGCATATTTAACAGCTTTATTCAAATGACACAAGAAACTTGCCTCTTTATTCCAAAAAGCTTTAGTTATCAATCAGAAGACAGGCAAAGCTAGCAGAGTATGCCACTCACGAGTTTAAAACCTAACAAAATGTGATAATCAGGAGCTTGAATGACAGCGTGAACTTTGAAAAGTTAATGTTTCTAAATACTTGAACAAGAACAATATTCTCTAAATATTTCTTTTCTTCAATTGGTAAACAGCAGAGCTGGGTTTGTGAATTGGTCCAGTCGAGGAGATGCCCTTTTTGTTTGGAAAAGTCACTGAAAACTACAAACCCAAGCAAGATTTTAGTAACATTTACATAAATTTAAAACCCAAATCCAACATTTCCAATCTTACCCTTTGAAAAAGGCTTTTAAAAAGAAATCCTCAGGCTATTACACGACAGAAACAAAGTCTCCATCTTAGTTCATTTATAACAAAAATGATCTACTCTTCTGGATAAAGCAGTTCAATTTTATTACCTTCCCATTAGCTCTATTGATCTTATTCACAACTTCTGCAATGATGATCTTTTCATCCACAGCATCTTTAAGTTTTTTGTACTTGGGGTTCTTGCTGATTTCCAAGTAAGCTCCTTGGAATGGCTGCCCAACACTGCCCAACAAAAGAGGACATGGGAAACACGAGTTAAATATGAATCTCAGGGAAGAAGCAAACCTTACTAAACCATCATGTTCTGCTTCAGGCTTCATGGAGCCAGGAGACACACCAAATACCATTTTCCATGACTCTATACTGTTGGAATCTCACTTAAGCTTTGATACACTCTCTGCCAGGGAAAGTAATTTGCTGCATCAGTTTTACCAAATGAATACTGTGAACAACCCCGAAACCTCTATTCACAATTTCTACCTGTTTTAAACAACAGCAGTGCAAAATAATTTGTGACTGCCTAACAGAGTAATTAGAAGAATACATAACTGAATGCAAACAGAGCTTTTAACATGGTGTTCCTTTTTGCAGTGTAATTGTCCTCCATCCTGCCGAGAAACTGAGAACTGCAGTGCCCTGCTCAGCCCCAAGACGTTCCAGTTCAGTACCACTGCTCACGCAGTGCATTAATCTGTGCCATGCAGCCATTCTCCATCAGCTGAAAATAACTTGGGAATTGCTACAGAGTAGTGTGGATATATCTCCCAGCACATTATCCCAGGGGACAAGAGAAAGGAAGAGGTGGAGGGCTAAGAAACAGTACGTGTATTGGACACAGAATCCTGCATATATTTACAGCACAGTGATAGTGAATGAAGAGAAATTTATCACCAGAGACAGTAATAGGATTTTTTTTTGCCTTTGCTTTGGAAACATTTTCCAATTAAATGGGCCAGATTGCTACAGGTGTAAGGCACAAGTACATCCTTGCACATGCAATCAATTTTGATTTAAAAACACCCAATAACTGTCTCTGTGAAAACAGGAAAGAGTAGGACTGACACCTTTGCCCCTTCACAGTGACAGACAAGAACTTGCCTTCAAGATCTGTTTGTTAAATGTGCATCAGTTCTTCGTCAAGACTCGCTGCGCCTGCAGATCACTTCACCTTTATCCACCTCAGGGTTATTCAGCAACAGCTTTGCTATCAGCTAAGAACTGCTGACTGCAGTTGCTGCTTGCTTTGTTTGGAAGTCACTTCAACTGATCGCTTTGATTAAATTACAATCAAAGGACTAAATGCAAAGTGCTTTGACTGTAATTTAATCAAAATTACTCCAGATCGTAATTTAATCAAAAAAATCCACAACCAGAGCCCAAGAGGACCCAATATATTATGTGTAATAGCACTACCTTTGTAATTGCATCTCTGGCACGCAGCAAGATGGGAGAGAAAAGGAAGGCTGCTGGTAGTTTAGTACTCATAAAAAGTCCCTTTCTGTTCTTAAATAATTATATATTAAAATATTATACACAAAAATTATCCCCATCCTATGACTCATTATCATACTAACTACTCAGAAACTTGATACACTAATTTTCTCCACCCTTAGGCTGATAAAAAACCCCAACAAGAGCTAATCAGCTCTGAATAAAAGGCAAAAAGAGATGGAAATGTTTCTAAATTAGTGCAGGGTGGGAAAAGCATTCTAACTTTCTATAACATTGGAGCTTTAGGGGTTTTTTGGTTTTATTAATTAACATCATGAAACCGTAGCCACCAAAACAGTAGATTCCCTGTGGACTTTGTCCCTAATCAAACTATGATGAATTACAAGCTAAAACTGAAATGAATCAACAGTTACTATCATATACACCAGTTAAGAATATCTTGGATAAAAGGATCTCAGATATATGTTTTGTTTTATAATATTTCACTGTTTGGTCTTGGCGTGAAAGGTACCAAACCAGTTACATAAATATAATTCCTTCCTTCCCAAGGAGCTCTATGCTGATCAGATGTACGCTGACTCAAAGCAAAAAAACTTTGCTCCTAGAAAAGTCCAAAGGCAGCATCTTTCTCTTTTCCCAGCAGCATAAAATGACATCCCAAAGGAAATAGGAGCAAACCACAAGCTAACGTACACAGCCATTAAATAAGTTATCTACTGAAAGGAAGAAAGAGAAACATACACTCAGCCCGTAAGAGGAAAAAAGGAAATGTCTCAGTTACACAAACCAAGCCCAATAAATTACAGACACACAACTGAGCAGAGCTTGTCCATGCATGGAACCGCTCTCATCAATGCTTGCAGATTCCTGATTCTCCCTCTACTGAACCCTGCTTCTCACTTTACAATGCCTTGTTGCTGCTCAGCTCAAACTATGGCTTCTGAAAGAAAACTCCCCTGAGATGGTCAAGACTTTTGTTTAAGAAAAACACAATTCCTATGCTCATATATTTGTCAGTTTTATTGATGCAAAAGAAGTACATTCCTGATGTAACATCAGGTGCTACTGCACTTTGAGTAATGTTAGCTCTGCAGATTGCAATGACAAGAATGTATCAGTTTTTAGGACTCAGTAATCTGAGAAACAAAACAACTTCTTTGCAAAGATTTCACATTTTTAAAAAGCCCCCCAACAAAATAAATTTAAAAAAATCTAAAATGGAAATGAACTTTTAAGCACTTTAAATATATATTTTTTAAGTATCCTTTAAAGAGACATATACCAGTGATCTAGCTCTTAAATTACCTACTCTTCACATTAGAGCATTATGGTGAATGTAATGAGTTTGAACTTAAGAGAGTTCTCTGGCATGCCTCATCTGGGAGTGACATGGTCACTTACAGCCTTCCAGTTCACTCTACATTTATTGGTTGCAGGAACCAGCATGATGGAAACTAGGGGAAAGGGTGAGAGTTATTCCCTTCTGCAAGTTCTCCAAGCTTTTATGATGTGAAGAGGTCATGGAGGGCTAGAACAACAGAACATCTCGGCTTCTGGACAGAAGTGCTCAGTATCACGGGATTAGTGGGCTGCAACAACATCTGTGTTAGAAGCAAACTGAGGTCAATTTGCAGGATTGTAAAGTAAAATGATGGAGGACAGCATCAAACACGGAAAATGCGCTTTCCTGCTTGAGATAAAAAGCAAAATCTTGCTTGGTTTCCTAAATCTATTATGGATATTGACTTATTGTACACTAGAAGCAGCAGAATAAGTCATTACCTGGCTGGATATAAAGCCTTCTTGTCCTTGAAAAGTTCGCTTGCTTCCAGTTTCTCTTCATATATAAGCTTCTGCTGATCTGTGAACTGGTCTCTGTACTTTTTACACTACAAAACACAATATATTAAACAAACCAGAAAATTATCGTTCCCAATCTGATCTGAAGCAGCAGCACCACAGACTCATGTTTGCTTATTGCCCAAGATGCACATTCCTTGTATAGTTCTGAAGTGACTCAGCTCCATCCTACATGCCACTGTAGCACAGTAACAGGCAACAGAGGTGGCTTTCTCCTCACCCATTCTAGATAGTTCTGAATTACACCAAAACCAGTATCTAAACAGTCTCAATTTAAGCATGTTGCATTTAAACACAAGCTTAATATATCAGATACCAGTCACTGGAGGATTGTGCTAAAAAGGTTCATAGAAACATATATATATATATGTATATATATGCACAGTTCCACCATTGTGGAAGTTTATGTAAAAAAGAACAACACACAGCTGAGAGAATGAATTTTGCAGGCTCAGGAAGAAAACCTGTTCCTTGACAATCCACAGAAAACACAGCCCACAAGACCAGTAAAACGAATCACCGGCACTGCTACAGATGCTCGGCGTTCTCTCTATCCGAAGAGCCAAACCAAATCTCAGCTAACCACAGTCCTTCAGTAAAAAATTCCATCCAGTACTTCCAATGCTGGTCTAAGAGCTCGTCCCAGTCCTGGCCATGGTCACAAGTATTATAAACTACCAATTAACAGGCAACAGGCATACTGTTTACTGTTATGTTAAAAGCTGATGGCAGGAAGCAATCCTCTCTCTTCAGCCCAGAAAGGAGTAGACAGGATAGTTATACCCCTTGCAGGCCAAAGATAATGATCAAAACCCATACATCTTCCACAGAAATAAAATCATCCCGGCTGGAATGGGAATAAATACGTCCTAAAAACAGGCCCTTCAGGAAAAAAACTACTGAAAATAATTATGAAGTTCTGTATAGACTGGACCAGGATGTATCCTACCCTCCACAAATGGAAAATCCTCTTTAGTTCCTTGTGAGTTGAATCCAAGAAAAGGTAAGGTCTTGCTGGCCAGTTCTTATCTATTGGTGACAAAGAAGGCATCTTATTCTTCATTTCCAGGAAGTATTTTTGCATCTGTGACAAAATTAAAGCAAGATGTTTTAATAATGTTCAAATACCAGAGTTACTGAAATAAGCAAAGAAAAGCAGATGCTCTGTGATTAAAAGCACAGCTACCAAACTGCAACTCGCAGCTTTCATAAACCTGGATATGGATTTCAGAAGCCAGGTATACTGAGAACTGCAGATTTAGATGTTGAAGAAGCGTGGCAAGTGCTTAGTTAGCAACTTCAAAACACTACCACTATCCCTTCCTTACAACAGCTGACTACTTGTCCATTTTCCATATACTTAGCTTAGACGTTTCCTTACAAAGACTATTAAGGCCATAACACAGCTTTAAAACACAGAAAATGCAATGTGCTTTGTACAGATGTATACATACGAGTCTCTGAAGGGTAAATTCATAGATTTTTCTTCCAGCATTGGCTCTGAAGAATTTCCTGTACTCTCTACGGACCTAAAAAATTAAACAAACCCTTAAAATGAATACAACACATGAATTCATTTATACAGGCACTGTACTATAAAGTTCTATGGCAGAAAATACTAAAAAGGCACATAAACATGCAAAGTGTTCCCTGAAATAGGAACAATGGCTGGGTACACTTAAAATACATGAAGCAGACCATGGACTGAGTGGTCAGAAAATCACCTCGGCTGAGCACAGCCATTTGCAAATTTAACGGAGAATGTGAAATGCTTTCCTCTTAAAAGGTAACCTATTAAAATATTGTTGAATTCACAGCATGAATTATTTTCATAGGCTTTTGCATGAAGTTGGATTGGATAAAGTGAGATATCGTCAGTGCTAGGTATTTTATTGTGTCTGAAGTGACACTGAGCTGATGTTAATTGCATAATTGACTGATTAAATGTTTCTGATTTTTCTCCTTTGAGATTCTTAATACACATAGTTTCTATAATAAAAAAGGGTGGGTTTTTTCCAGAGCAGACTTATGCATGAAAAAACTCTTTTCACACAAGCAGTCTTTGTTCCAAAAGGAAAATAAGATTTTGGTGCCAGGTAAGAGCAAAGAATCAACACAAAGGACATCAGCAAGCTTGATATTTACTACTAAAATTTATTTGGAACAAGGAATCACTGAGAACCATTTTGCAGGTGACACCCATTTTTAATACATGCTGGTAAATCCAAGCTTCAGAACACTTGTTTTGCCCTTCATATTCCTAAGAATGCTATTTAGCAGAGTACCTATATTCCTCCCTGCAGAAAACGCAATCTGAGCACAACTGGTTTGCAGTTTTATGTGGAGCCCAAGCTCACGTAAAGTTAGCTGAAACATCCCCCAGCTTTTCCCAAACTTTGGCACAGCAGCAACACACCCATTACAAGTTTAGAGTGAAAACATCGTAGTTTTACTTCATTTGCCCCACAGCAAATTGAGCAGTTTTAGCTACTTGCTGTGTGTTGCCGAGTTCACTGTAACCAGAAAACAAAGGAAAACCCACAGAAGAAAAACCCACATCAACTTGTAAGAAAAAATTTGCTTGGCTTACCCTGGCACATCTTCTGCCCCATGCTGAGTGTCATGCATTTTAAGATAAGCCAGCATTTTGGAAGCAAGAATCTGTCACTGTTTTGGGATTAATGCCCCCCCCCGCCCCGATAAATGGATTTTGTTTAATTACACACTAAAATGCACCAACACGACTGGCAGCGTTCAGTTGTCATCATTCTATGCAAATACAGCACATAATTTTTTCCTCCTCACTTTGTAAGAAAAAATTATTAGAGCTCTTATTCACTGATTTTCTGTAAGGTTTAGTGCTCTATAATTAGTGTACATCCTTTACTACTTATTCAGGGATGGAAATTAACACACTTAAAGCCACTCCAACCACCATCATCCCAAATCTCACCGTGTTCTCATAGACTCTTTAATGATGTTGCTTTATATTATTCTTCATGAGCTGCAAAGTGTGCAAATTAGTTTGGAACAAAGGGACTAATCTACACCCACATGTCCTATTGGCGCTGCAGGGAAGCTGCAAAGCAAGCACTGAAAAATGCAAGCCGTTCCAGAAAAGCCTAAATCTGGAAAGTACCACAAGTGCTATTAACATACACTTATCGTACCATTAAAAAACCCCCAACCCTCAAGAATTAATAGTTTAATTTTGATCACTTGTATCAACTTTAAATCTTCAGTTCCGTATGTCATGGTTGAAAATACTTTGCCATCAAATAAGAACTGCCTGTGGCAACAGTGATATATGTTGTAATTACAGACTATGTTCTCATTCAGAAAAATCTGTGTATTTTAGGGGAGATGGTAATGCTGCTTACACTATTAAAAAATACATTGAAAAACCACACCGCAGGCAGGCAAAAACATATTTCTGCTGTAATGTGCCTGAAAGGTTTTGGATTCATCAGTTTTCATTTAAATGCTGCTGTTTGATATGAAACAGCCTCCGAGTTCTCAGCAGGGACGTATTCTTGTTTTAGAATCATAAAACCAGACCCACTTTGGCAGAAGTACCTACAGTGCGATTCTGATCTGCAGAATGACTTCTTAAAACGGCCCCTTTGTATTTCCAGCTCTGGCTTCCATGTATGTATTGCAATGGATGTTTTTATATACATGATATACAGATATACAATTGTTTCGTAACTATTTTTCCCATTCCAGCATTGTTAGAGTAAGTATGAAAATATGAGAGCTGGACTTTGCATTATCAAATATATTATTCCCTTATAATTTAGTCTACGATATCCCTAATTAGCAAAAGTGACACCCAGCCAAGCAAAACTGATTTAGATTTCCACAGTTCTTCAAGACCGCATCTGTCAAGCTGTTTGAAAACTGTGTTATGTAAATCATCTGGGCACAGACCTGAAACATCTCAGGATGCCATTTTCGTAGCCTATTTACAGACCAGAACTACACTCTTCCAGATTACAAATGTGTTTTCTTTTGCCAACCAGTCCTTGAAAGCAAGGGATAAAAGCCAAAAGACTCTTGTACATCTCAGTTTTTCTGGGAATTCATGGCTGCCACAAGCCAGAGGTAACTGCAGGCAATGCCATGCCCTAAAAATGTTGATGGAAGCAACAGGACATTATCAATTACTTTACACCATGTCCTTGACACTGGGGTCAGGGGTCTAACATGAGCAGCAGTGAGGGTCAGACAGCTCCACCTTACTTCCCATTCAAACAAGCACAGGTCACAATAAGAAAATACATCCTTGTAATCTTTCCGCATAGGATCTTTGCCAACATAGGTCAGGTTTATAAGTCACCAGCTGTGACAGAGTCCCTTTAATCTGCCATTTGTCTTTCACTGAGAGCTGAAATTCTAAATTAAATTCCTGATTCTAAAAACCAGATACCCAAATACTGCTGTAAATGAGGCATTTTCGGCTTATGTATTTTTGGTACAGTCCAAGACAAAATTAGACAATGCCATTCTGTGTAAAAACCGCCCCTATGAGTGAGCCCACATAACTGCTTGTTTATTGAGTGTTAGTAAGGTGCCACGCTTTATTGAGTTCAAGTTGACAGATGGGAGTGTTTGAGAAAGTACCTTCAGTCCAAGCCAGTAAGCCCAAATGACTGCAACAGCATGCTTACGCCTAGCCTCCTCCTTCAAGCGTTTCAATTCCCTTCGAGCCTAAAAGGTTTAGATAGTGAACAAAAGAGACAGCCCGATGCAGATAGCACAACCACCAGGAAAAGGCTTCTCCCAAACAGAACAGCCAACTTACAATCAAGATATGGAAAGATGGAAGAACAGTGTTTAACCTTTAAAACCCAATGTGTCAGTGTGAATTGGTATGAAGCTCACGGGAGGTCTAAAAAGCCTCCACTGCTGCTTAAGTGGCATGTATAGATAAGAATTTTGTCAGCCCCATTATTTGCTGTCAGTGTTTCCATCTTCTCTTCCATGCACACCTCGCAATCAGTGGCAAGTAGCTCTAACTTGATTCTAATGGAGACCTTTGCCTGCAGTTTCATGATCAAAATGATGTGTACAAGAATCAGGGTTTACTAAAATCTCCCCATCTGGTAAATTCCACTGGCAAGTGCCTGGGCAGAAAAGAATCAACTCTGAAAGTATGTATGTAATGATGAATTACCAGTGCTCTTTTATTCTGGAGGTTATTTTTTATTTTGACCTTTACATACATTAAAAAGAAGCATCTCCAGCCTGGTAAATTATGTGCATCGCTGTGGAACGAAAGGGGAAACTTCCCCAAACCTAGTGCCTTCTGCATGTACAAAGAGATAGGCACCCACCTACATTTTATGAATCATTCCCGTTTTAGGAAAGCAGTTTGCAAAGTATTCTAAACACAAGGGCATGTGTGGACAACTTAACAGAATCTCATATTTTAGGAGACACCAGTACATTCGTTATTCAGTTATCTGATGATAAAAGTCAATTAAAACAAAGAGTATCAGTATTAGAGGATCAGTCAGAGCAGCTCTAGCCATGTATTTGCACTTGTCAAGTTCTATGTTGTCAGACAGACTTGTGCAATAGCAGTTCCAGCCTGTGCCAGTTACCTTTCTCTGATGTAGCTAGGAAGGTTAATTGGCATTAGGTGTAGGCCAAAGGATATCATATCCAAGAACATATTTTCACTCATCGGCTTGGAACGAAAGCTCCTACTATACAGTACTGTAAAAACAAGGACTCTGCCAAGCTAAGTGTTTGTCTGTCTGTGAAAAGGAAGGAAACTGAGGACTTGTGGTCCATAGCTTTTTTGCTTGTTTGGTTGGTTGGCTGTATTTGTGTATTTATTTATTAATTTTTTGGTAAATCAAGCAATCTCTGACAAAACCAGAAACTGTTGTTTTAAATATTCCCCTGGGAAAAGAGAAAACATCACACCAAGAGCAAGTTTTATCTCTTGTCAGACACAGCAATTATTTTTCTAATCTTAATTTGATGTCATTATTTAAGGAATATTTAAGGAATAAGGAAGCAATTTTTAATGTGAGCCAATTAACAAAAATAGCTACTAAGACATGTTTAAAATTATCCAGATCTACCAACTATTTAAATGAGAAGCTTTAACACAGTTAACACTATTGCATCCACTTCCCAGGTGTGTCCTTTTTGATTCTAAAGAAAACCTTAAACCCATGAAAGTATCACTTCTGCAGCACTGAGCAAATGCTTTTTGGTGAAAGGAACTCTGGTTAAAAGTAACATGAATTATCAATATACTGCATTTAAACAAACATAGTGGAAACAGCATGTCTGTACAATTACATAGCTACCTAATCACAAGCTAGAACTGAAAAGTTTCAAAGTCTTTCTGGTATGAGGGAAATTCTGTATGTTTGTTTGGAATCCCAGGGCTGCCATTTCATTAGAAATCTATTAGATGTGTATCAAAATAGCAAAGGTCAAACTCAGCGTTATACTCTAGATGTAACTTGAGCATGTTTCTCCATCTAGCTGGCAAGGTGTTCAGACAACACCCCCTCACACCCCTCCTCCAGCCTAAAGAATATCTGGAAGATGTTTGAAGCTTCATGTGTTTCCTGATTACAGTTTTCAACTAAATTGTGAATTTATTAATTGGAACCATTAAATTTTTGACCGCTAGTGAACAGCATTTCAAATGTTCACATAACCCACAACTGCAGGCTGGGGATTAGCAAGAATCTTTCAGTGGGACTTTGCTTCTGAAAACAAACAGCTGACGCTGGAATTCCTGGGATTTTTCTAGGGCTGTAAGTTTAGAATTGCAAACTACCATAATTTTCTGCTAAAAGATCAGGTCGCAAAACCGCGCTTCACTTGTACGGACTGAAATTTTCTCACTGGTTCAAATCACAGCCAGAGAATCAATTAAACCAATTAAAACTAAAATTTAGTAGAACTTAATAGTATTGATTTGAACTTGTAAATCCGCCCAGGGCACAGAATATACAACCTGGTGAAAACCTCCACCGGACCACTAATACAGTGTCACTGAAAGCACTTGTTAAGAGCAGGGGGAACACATCAAAAACCACAACCTTCTCCTCCCCTCCCCAAAACCATGCTTTGTATATTTGCATGTAGTTAAATGCGTTTCCTAATTTGAGGATAATCTAATCTAGTAATTTTTAATCTAGTCTTATGGCTTGTTAGTGCAAATCACTACCTGGTTGCCATGCAAAGGATTTCCTACTCTACAAAAAACTGACATTCAAAATGTTGTCAGATTTATTAAGTGTGGCATGGATGGAAATGAAAGGAATCAATGATCATGCTCTATTCAAGTCAACTGTATTAGTCATTAATTCTCACTATTGACTACTGATTAATGTTTCTATTGTTTGGTAATGGAGAGGGGCATGTGATATGTGCATGAAGTACCTTATATCCAAGCCAGTAAGCCCAAATAACAGCAATAGCATGTTTATTTCTAGCCTCCTCCTTCAGTCGTCTCAGTTCCCTTCGCGCCTGTGATGCATTTGAAAATGGGAGATAGAAAAGCTTAGGAAAGAAAAGGTTACTGCAAGTTCCCAACGGTGCAAGAAAGAGAGAAAGAAACCAGTCATTAAAACCAGCAAATACTAAAGCATGTCCCAGCTTCCCAGATTGCACCAGCTAGAACATGTTAGGAGCAAAGAGAAGCAGAAGTAAAACATCAGCAGTTTAAGCCACTGAAAATACTCCCAGATAACTTTATCCTGAAGAGCCTTTTTCATCCTATCTACCTGGAGACAATTAAATGCACCATTCGTTGTCATTTTCTTACCTGGGTACCATGCCAATAAGCGGCAATTATTGTGGCAGCCTCATTACAACGCTTCTGATGCTTAAGTTCCCGAAGAAGTTTCCGAGCCTGTAAGCAATTGAAAACGTTATTTTATTAAAAAAAAAATAATGATTTTAAACTAAGGCACTACAGCCTGTAAATTTAGGCAAAGCCAAAAAACAACACCTCCAAATCCCCAAGCAAACAGATTCATAAATGCTACGCAGCCTAACATTCACTGTTCGAGAGAGGATTCTGTTCACAAGGGAGAGTTTGGGAGTGGCAGTTCAGGGGACCTTAGCTCAATGTTTAGATTTCTCCCAGATTTGCTGCATCATCTGAGATCTCTGTATGTCTGTCTGTACAATGGCAACAATGCTCTTCCTCCACACAGTAGATGTCTTATCCATTTAGACTGCAATAAAGAATAAATCACAAATAAATTGCCTGGCTTTAGGTGACACTAAAGGCTGCTGCCATACCAGGCTTTTTATACATGGCAGTGCTACCGCAGAAGAGCATGTCCTCCAATAGCAAACAGAAAACCATAACTCTAGATGAGATGATGCTTTTACCCAGTTTTCTTCAAATAACACTCATGGGAAAAGACAGTAGGTCAATAGCTGGACTGAAAGGATATTTTTAACTCAGTTAAACAAAAGAATAAAGACAAAGTAAAAATCAAGAAAAATAGTAAAATCACATTGCAGTAGCTTATTGCTGGCAAACTTTAAAACCTTCTGGGCAGGAAAGGGCTGTTTACACCTATAGCTAGTAACTGCAGCGCCTTCCTTCCCTGTCTGACAGGAAGGGAACTGACTCCAGAATTAAAAGCAGTTCTCTCTTCCCTAGAGGAGAAAGCCAAATTTAGTGGGGTGGAGAAAGGTTAATAAGGAAACAGAGGAGCCCAGGGACATTTTTTCTGAAGCTGGACAGTAGTGGTTGCTTTAAGCACTGTGGCTGCTTTCATGTGAGCTGTTAACCTCGTTTTTACCTGTTATTACAGCATCACTCCTTAAGTCCCTACTACGGCTGAGGGATTATACCTTCGTGAAATACAAACCTCTCAAAGAAGCAAAATTGTAACAAATTGAGGCAGAGGACAAGAAAACAGCAATAAAGTACTTGCTCAACACGAGTACAGTACTTTCACCACTCCACATAGCACACAGAGAATCGAAGACTTAACCCACGTAACATACTGCACAGGTGACCCAAGCTCTTCATTTTAAGCCTGCTTTTATTTTGTTAATTCTGAGAATCCTGTTAACTGTAAAATACACTCCAGCCACAACTTATTTCTACCAAATCAGTCCAATTTCATAGTTTTTGTAAGCCCAGTGGCAGAGTCCCAGACCGGTCCACTTTGGAGCTGCTGCAGTGTAGCATGTATCTAGGTCTGCTTTGAACACCAGATTCTCATTCACACTCCAGACCATGTAAAGAGCGCAACTCTCTCCAAATCATCTGTCAGAGGATGCCCCAAGGATAACAGGAGTAGTTCAGTGTGGTCCCAGCCTTCCGCCTGTACTGTTTGCAAGGATTTACAGCCCAGGCTGCATGCAGATGTCCCAGAGTCACCACTTCTGTTGCGAACATGGGTATTTAACAACAGCTATGGCAGAGCCACAGCTCAATGGACAAAAGGCATTGAAGTCAGAAGGCTCAGTGCATTTGGAATGGGTTTTCTGACCTGCTCCTTACCTCACTATGCAGACTCAGCCACAGTAACAGAGAACTCACCTTCCATCCTCTAATGTAGGACTGTACTATAATAGCTGAACTCTTTATCTTCTGATACTTCTTTTGTTGCTGTATTGGAAATAAATATGTGATGCTTAGAATAGAATAGTGCAATTCTAAAATACTGTATAATAAAACTTTCATTACTAACACTTGCTACTACAATTAAGGACACAAGCACTACATGTAAAAAGTCAACAATTTTTGATCAAGCAGATCAGAGCGTAGATTCTGTGTTCAACTCAGGGGGAAACAAAGCACATCAACAATACTGCATGGACAATGCCACTCTCTATTTACAGAAACACTAGGTTCATGGTCAGCAGCACAAAAGTGACATGGATTAAATACTAACAGTAACAGCTTTATTTGTTTTTCTCACCAACAGAGTTGCATACAGATAAATGCTCAGGTTTGTTGGCTAAGCTTTTTACCATCTTTTCATAGACCTGTGCTGTTCCTATCACCCACAGTCCGTTTATAATACCAAATGCTGACGATAACTTAGGAACCGGAAAAAAGAAAACCCATGGATTCCTGAATGACATGATGGAATCATGTATGCCAGTTTGAACAATAAATTTCCTGGGTAACTGAGCATTTTCCCTCTAAAAGGCTCAGCTCTCTAGCAGTCCAGTGGTTAGTATAACACTAAATGAACAACAATTGACAGACTTTGCAACAAGGCTTTTAGTGTGACACTCAGCTCACTCAATTACAGTGAACAGCTCTGCAAGCAAGCTAGAGAGAATCCCCTCTAGGCCACATTCATGCCATGACTGATGTGTCATTCCTTGCAATGGAACAGACAGGCAAGTGTCTGCAGATCCTTTAGTGAAGCCCCCAGCACAAGAAGTTGTCAAAAAGCTTTGTTCATGCAGGGGACTCCTTATGAATCACAGTGCCTAGCAATCATGTTGGGTTAGGAGAATGGTGCCCTACATCTGCCTGAAGAGGCTGAGGAAATATTGCTATTGTCACCTGCAAGCAACTGAGGGTCTTGCTATGACGGCATCCTGTATTCAAAGACAACTGCTGCCATGTTCCACCAGTGAACAAATAGAGGTCTACAGTTAAGAAATCAACAGCAATGTGAATTTGGTCACATGGGGCTTTGTCCATTTCTTTATATTAAAATTTATACCAATCTAGCTGTGGAACTCCACTTTTAGTTCATAAGATTGTATGAGATCGTAATGAAGCCATATGGGCACAATGCAATTCTGTAACAATGCTGTTTGTAGAAACAGTGCATTCTGCCACAGAAGTTCAAAAAAACCCAACATTTATTCATACTTTTTCCAAATGATCTATACTTCTCTCTAATTATCCAAGATAACTGAACCAAACGCTAATGGCTTTCAAGGTGATAAACAGAAGTGCTTGTCAAATGAAAACCAGTGATTGTCAATTCTGCAACTTGCAGTGTAAAATGCTTTCTTTCTGTATCGTCTATTTTAACAGGTTTTCTGGTATGCACACAGTAACAAAATGCAGCTAAGATGTTTAAGAATTGTTTTCAAACTTAAAAACAATAAAACTTTTTTTATCATTTTGATCTTATTTATTGCCAAAGACATTAAAGAGTCATAACAATACTGTTCACTTCATGACACAGAATACCCAGTGTTCTGTACAAGAGATTCTGTGCAAACAGATCTGAAACTAGTTTAGAACTGAATCAGTAACAATATTGAACTACAAGGCTTATGAGCTATAATTAAAATAGGTCCCCGAGATCCTCCCAAGCAGCATTCTTGAGCCTCAAATGCAATGGTTCCAAATAAGGCAAAAATACAAAAAGCCTTAGGAATGACTGAATTCCACACAATTGCACATGTATATTACTGAATATATTTTACTCATTAACCATATGTTCTGAAAGCACCATAACTGCCACCATTTTAGCTGAATGAGAAAGGCTTTTCCCAGCTGGGCCACAAAATCCTGCTCTCCCAAAGCTAAAGGAGCTCTGGTGAGCTTTTTAATTACTTAAGTACAAGCACAATCTAAACACTTAACAGTGGCCTACAGGAACTAAATTGGCTTTATTCACATTACCGGTACCTAAATATTAACATAAAATTGAATTCTTCCAACACTTCCCCATACACATGATATGAAATATACTATCAAGATTATACAAAAAAATGCATTAAACAATGAAAAGAACCCCCCATTTAGTAAGAACAGTATCTTACTGCATATCTCCTGTACCAGGAAGCAATCACAATCTGACTCTTCTTCATTAACAAGAAGCGTGTACGGCACTTCCAACCTCTATAAATCTTCTCAATTAGAGTAGCCAAATCTTCCAATCGCTGCTTTCTCAGATCTTCTAGCTTGAAGAGCTGGGTGTGGGGGTTTTTAGGGTTTTGGTTGACATTGGAAGAAAAACAGCAGGGGAGAAGAGACCAGAAAAAAGCCCATAAGCACAGTTGTTGTAAGAGAAATCTCTCCTTTATTCAAGTCCCCCTTCAGATATCTTTTGGTTTATTCACCTCCAGAGCTATAGGCAGATACATCAACAAAGTTTGCATCAGATACACTGTCACAAGTTGGCACACAAAAGTAACATTAAATTTAGGCTGACAACTACTGTAGAATCTTGATTCACTTCAATTTTAATGGGCCTAACATTAAAAAGTGCCTCTTTTCAGTGCTGAATTTCATAGCACTGTATCAAAGTGCTGTGTCTAGAAAAATCTGTAGTAGTCAACTAGTGAATTATGCAGTTTGTAACAGGCTACTCTTATGAAAGAAGGCTTGACTTTGCAGAAGACATTTTTCACTTACTGTTCTTGGGTTGCGGATGAATATCTTTGATCTACCAAAGGAAAATTCTTCTTCAGGGATTTCCAATTCATTAAACAGGACCTCTACTCCAGCCCTAATAAGAAGCAAATGAGCTTAACATGACCTCCAGCTCTAAAACTTCTTAGTTTACAAATTCACAGAATAATTTATGGAAAGTATATGAAAGCATATTTTAAGTTCTTAAATTGTGCTTGACATAAGAAGATTGAAAACCTAGCTCATTTACTCGCTGGTTACTTGGCTAAAGGCAAGCATAATCACTGTAAAGATTCAAAATAATTTGATGGAAAAAAGCACAATTTTATAACAGCATCAGCAATGGCCTATTTTTTCCTCTCATATCTGTAATAATTTTATTTAAAAAATAAAAGACAAAGGGAGGGATCTCACATTAACATCAAAATGTGAAATAAAGACTGACGAATTTGGCATACGTTCATGTTCCACACTCTACCAACTGCATTTTCTAAGTGTCAACAAAAATAGAAAACAGAACTGGTTGCCCAGAGCAGCTGCGGCTGCCCCATCCCTGGCAGTGTTCAAAGCCAGGTTGAACAGGGCTTGGAGCAACGTGGTCTAGTAGAAGGTGTTCCTGCCTATGGCGGGGAGGTGGAACTGGATGAGCTGTAAGGTCCCTTTCAACCCAAACCATTCCATGATTCTATGAACTGCACTGATCATAGTGATGATTAACAATGCCATTGTTATCAGTACTGCACCTCCATCATTATCTTGATAATGTAAAGATTTAAATTGTAGCTAAAGGTATGAAACTATTGTGAAAGAAATTCAAATCATGCTGTTGGTGGCCATGTGTAAAAAGAATTGAGAAGCCCATTTGCCAAAATAGGACACTATCTGAACATACGTGAATATAATGCAATTTAAAATTATATATTTAATACAATTCATTTGCAAAAGGTATTATCTCATAATTCCTCAGCAATCATTACGTAATATCATCCTTGAAAGGACAGAGGAAGATTGAGTGCCTGTCTTCAAAGAAATGGGTATTCCTACTCTTTGGTTATTAAAGTGTCCTTCTGATCATTCCAGACCTTCTAGCCATTTTGATTCCACTCCAGCCTTTCTTCTCCCTTTCCTCCCTAGCCCCCTACTCTCTTTCAGGCTCAAATGAGTAAAGGCTGCAATATATTCTAAAGCCAACACAGTCTCTTTGTTCATATGCAAAACCCTTTCCATTAGTAGATCAGTTCATCACTAAAATCATCTCCTTTGCCAAGGAACTGTTAATTTTTAGCCTAATGAAAAGTTAATGAAAGTTTCCCAGTGAGTGAACTCATCCAAAATCTGGAACAAGATGCTAAAGAACAACATATAAGTAAAACACTTGAGCCACATTGGCCTACTTTTTAATGTACTTTAAAAATACTTGAAAGTTCATTAAATTAGAAGGAAAAAAAATAATCAGAACACATGGAAGATGGTAATTTCAGTCACTGGAAGTGGACACACTAGAATACTGATGTTTTCCTACCTGGCTGGCCCTCTCCAGTGGGGCCATGTCTGCTTACACAGCATTTTGTACCTCTCCAGGCAAGGCTCATATGCCTGCCTGAATGCATAACCTGCCCTTCTGACCCGGACGTTCTCCAGAAGACCAAGGTAGCGGATCTGGTGGCAAACCAGAGCATCATTGAAAATGTGTGCAGCCTTTTTGTCATTGGGTTTGATGCATCTGGAAAGGGAAACAAATACTTTTTTGCAGCACTGTACATGTCAACAACCATTATACGAGTTTAAACCATGTATTTCAATAGTTTACCCCTGGATATCAAGATATTTTTTCTTAACTTTGCTAAACATAAGTTAACCAGAGCTTTGCCACAGGGTAATTTACCTGATATAGTTTGGATTTTTTGTCTGAAGGTTCTTCATCAGGGTAGCCACTGAAGCCTTGAACTGTGAACCTGCTGTCGGTGGTCTTTTTAGATTGATCTTAGCAGGGTTACCTTCTGGGAACAATGCTTTGATAAGAGAGTGATTGGCCTTCCACATGGCCTGGGAGAGGTCACGGTACAGGAGATCATTATTTTTGTCAACAAATCCTTCCACCTGGTACATAACCTGAACAATACAGAAGGGTCTCATCAGAGCATGTTCTGTACTATCACATAGGCCACTTTAAAACTGACCCAAGAAATCAATTTCTCCTTCTTTCTCCTATCCAACACAAAAGACATTTCAGCTTTCATTTTAAATTTGACATTTGGAAGACTTTTAGTTGGATAAAATTGCTGTGAACATGCTATCTGAGAAAGATGCGTTTTCTCACACTGCTAACAGGTCCTTGTGCTGGTCAGTTCTGGTTTCTGAAATAGGAAAAAACCTTCTCCTGTGACAACTGTGACACACTGCCACTTGCCAATACTCCAAAACAGTCTTTTTTTGACTGAAAAAAGATTTTCTTTCTTTCTTTTGAATCACAGCAGCAAAAATACCCTTTCCCTTCAAACTACTAATGCTTACATTATTTGCCTAACTAAAACAAGATATGAAATATCACCTCTTGATATCACAGCAGCAAGCAGCTATCTTCAGTCCTCAGGGGACTGCTCTTTGGAAGGACTTTTACCAGGAAAACAGTCCAACAACAGCAAGCATAAATGCAAAGCTCTGACTTGCAGCTGGAGACCCAGGAGGCATCTAGGAGATCTTCATGTAGATCCCAGCTTGCTACTGTTCTTTTTAATTTTTGAGGGTAAGGAATTTAGTTTGATCAATTGCGACAATGAATAATCCAGATTCTTCAGCTTCATGATTTCTCAGTGCTGTGTAGATATGTACTATGTACACAGAATACTGAATAAAACTGATACAGACATAGCCATATTTTACACAACAGCAAGTGACTGGGAACTCAGGCAGCATTTTTGAGTACACGTTTCTGTTTCTGACAGGTGTGGTAAATACCACTACTGCAAGAACTGCTCATATGAACTTGCTTGTATTTCGTAGAAGGAGAGTCAAACTTTTGTTGTCCAGTGACTAGATCAAAATGTTCTCAGCTGAGGATGGAAAAACAACATTCCTCCCAAAATAGGAGGAATTCACTGACTGCTCTGCTGGGTAAGTAAATGCCACTAACAACTGAAGACCCCCAGTGCCTGCTAAGACACAATCTGTTTGAAGTCCTTCTCAAAGTACTGGGGTATTTTCAATCTGCTTCTAGTTTTGACAGCCAAAGAAATATCTAAGCATTAATCCCTGATATGTTACATGCAATTATAAAATCTTCTTGGTAAACGTATAACGCAAAGTTAACAAATGGCCACTTCAAAGGCTGAAAAACGGTATTTCCAAGACTATTTTGAATGAGAAAACTACTGAGCTATTCAAAATGGTAAGATTGAGAAAATGTTAAAAATTAGGGAAGTATAAACAGTGATGGAAAAATGAAACACTCCAAATATTCTTCACTGTGTGACGTTAGCAGCTGAGGAGATCCAAACAAGAAGCGTAGTTTCAACCCCTATGCTTTACTTTTTTTTTTTTAAATAAAATATCTTTTCAAGATTTATTTCAATTAATAAAAAGTCATACTGAATTACACAGCAAAAACTGTCAGACTTGTATTTATTCATGCTGCTTATGTTGCAAAAAGCAAATACATTTGCAAGCCCTCTATATAGCTTTCTCTTCCATCTGTTTAAACATGCAGACTGTCCAAATAAACTCTGTTTCTTCAAATGTACAAACCCTCCACTTTCTCATCCACATGACTAAGGACTTCAGGTAGTTCAGCAACAAAGGCCATGTTTTCCAAAGTATCTTGCCTTCAAATGTGGGAATTCTTGTCATTCAAAATGTTTTATTCCCAGAAACCTAGCAGCACAAGCACTTCACCATCAAACATGTGGGACATCCTTCTGCTTTGATGGAGAACTGCCACTGATTTCAGCTAGAGCAGCATGACCTTTTACAAGGGCATGTAGTAACGGGACAATGGCTTTAAACTGACAGAGGGGAGAATTAGATTAGACATTAGGAAGAAGTTCTTCCCTGTGAGGGTGCTGAGGCCCTGGCACAGGGTGCCCAGAGCAGCTGTGGCTGCCCCATCCCTGGCAGTGTTCAAGGCCAGGTTGGATGGGGCCTGGAGCAAGCTGCTCTAGTGGAAGTTGCCCCTGCCCATGGCAGGGGTTTGGAACTGGGTGAGCTTTAAGGTCCCTTCCAACCCAAACCATTCTATGATTCTATGATCTCTGAAAACCTTCCAGCCCAAATCACGAAATTTAGGCCTAAGACAGAAAAGATTAAGGCAGATCTAGACTTTTTTATCAACTATTGACTCAGTTCTTCTCCATTAGTGTAGTACCCCTTAATGGAGAAAGAGCCTCCTCATTCTACCAAAGCCAGGTGTGCAGCACCGTTCACACATCACATACTCCCTGATTCGCCAGGTACCTTGCCAGCGTAATGCTGGATCCTGAAGCAGCTGTGGGGCAAGGAGGTGTCATTGAGGAACCGGGAGCACTTGCTCATCCTGCTCTCAAAATGCTGGTGAGTGGCACAGACTTGGTTCAGCTTTTCTAAGAAGGTGTCATCAGTAACGGTTCCTGGTCTCAGGCATTCTTCATCTAGCATGGCCAGGATTCCAGTTTGGTTCTGAAGTTTCAAGACAAGAGCTTTAGTGTTTGTTTCTATCAATGCATTAAAAGGACACCGCTCTCTCCTGCTTGACTTCTGCTACCCAGTAAAATGTTCTTTAAGCCATCTCGAAGTTTGGCTCTTCTCCTCATCCCCATTTCCAACAGGTTTTTAGTATCTGCAGTTTTGAAAGTCTGCTTCAGAGATTGGAAGCAGTCTTGAACTTCATCTTGGAATTCTGCATAACTTACTCTGACTCCAATTTAACTGGAAGTAGCCTGTTTATGGGTAAAACCATCCTACATTTCATGTTAATGGTTAAAAACCTGTTCTTTTCCAATTGTCAAGGAATTTTATCTTTCTTGCTTCGCTAAGGCCATAGGAAGTCCTCTTATTAGATACAAGTACTTTCTATACCTCAAGCACTCGGTAACAAGTCACTGAGTTTTCTAGTTTCCATATAAAAAGAAATGCTATTTACAATGCAGCACGTGATATCTGCTATTGAAAACAGCACTAAATGTAAACATTTAAGAATTGTTCAGGTTTGGTTTCTTTTTTTGTGTAGATGCGGCTGAACATTCCTTACAAAGCAACGTATGGCCTTATGAGAAAAATATTAGCAAAATAAACTTTTACCATACAAAAGAAGATGACTAATACAATGAGTGCCTTGGTTTACTAAGCCAAAGTGCATGAAGATGCACACAGACTTTGCAGCTAAATTCAATCTATGCACTGAAAAATTATTCAGGGAGATTCATGAATATAACTTACATTTTCTATCAGGTCACAAATTATAGCATTGTTGAAATACTCAATATGAGTCCATTCAATCCCCTATAAGAAAAAAAACAAATGTATGAACAGGAAAACATTCGAGGCAGCTTCTCCTCTAGGCAATTAAATTATATTCCAGTTAACCAAGATACTATTTTCAAATTTAATTCTATATGCTTACCGACATTTTATTTGTTAAGAAAGAAATGCAATCATCTACTACTAACACTGTGCAAAATGACTGTCCTTGAGTGCCTGCCAAGCCCTCTCTCCATTCCTTTCCCCCACCCGTGTCAGCTTCCCATGCACTCCCAGGGCGCCTTGCCAGGCTCCTCCTGTGTCCGCCTGCCCAGTACCCCTCTGCCTGTGATCCCGCTGGATATAATGGAATAAGGAAGAAAACCCATTCCTCTGCAAGCATCCGAGAACAAAATTTCTAAGCTCTTAGTGGTTTGGTTTCTTTCTTTTTTTCTTTTCAATTAATGGGAGGAAGAGAGAGAGCTAAATTTAGATGAGACCATCTGAAAAATCCAGAACCTGGCTGCTGTTCAGATAGTCCTGATTTTTTTCAAATATCAGCAATAAAACTTATCAGGACGTAACACTGGTGAGGCAAACGACTGGAAAAACAAATATTAATTCCACTCTTAATTTGCATTCTGCAGCACTTTAATTACAGTTTAGTTTTTTCGGGGCATTTTAAATATCATTCAAGAACCAAATGCCAGTAATGACATTTCAGAGTTTCACCACTGACTGCAAACGAGAAGACAGACATTCCCAAACTCCCTCATCATCATCTCCAGGGTTATGAGGCAGGAACATTATTTAGTTTTTAAAAACGTTTACACAGCAAAATGGTGTCATCCAGCCTAAGCAGGGACAGCGCATGCCGGTTTGCACAGCTGGGAGCTGGTATTTTGTCTGAGCTCTGTAGATCATGGGAAGTACTGCTAAAAACTGTTAAAACTTAGAAGCTTACTCACAGAATAACATCAAACACCAGAGTCTGGGCTCCAAAGCACATCATAAACTTACCCAGAAAGCTGACACAGCTCCCTTCAAAACTTAACTGAAGAAACACTAGAACCAAAAATCTATTTGTAGTTTCTTTCATAGTGTGTGGTATTGTTTTACCCACCCAAGTCCTTTTTGAAACAGGATTAGCTGTGGCCACTGTTGGGGTGTATCCCAGACACTACTGCATAATCTAAACCACAGGCGATAGGGTAGTGGCACTACTACAGAAAGTGGTATTAGTCTTCTAATAAATGAGCTCTTGCTCAGAACTGCCAGTCATTGCCAATGAATGAGAGTTGAGTCTGGTTTTTACCTGGAGAACTCATAATGTGAAATAAAACCAAACCCAACTTTTTTTTGCTTAATGTAACCACCACACAGTCTGGCATAAACATGCTCCATGCCAAAACATGACTGTTCCCTGAGAAAAGGTTCCAGCACGCATGCCTGTGTATCTTCACAGGGACAACAGGACGAGGAAGGGATAAGGAAAGATTCATTCAAGTATTACCTCTCGTATGTATTCCTCCTGCTCTTCTTTTAGGGTAAGTTCAATGAAGATCTGCTGCAACTTCTCATTACAGTAGTTGATAATGAATTGCTCAAAGCTGTTGTCCTGTCAGACAAAACATGTTTGCATTTGCTGTTGTATAAACACCCTGGAACACGGCTGGAGTAAGTTACTGCAAGTCAACAAGCTGTTTTATTAACTAATCCGTCCAGCTTTGTGATTATGATGGTTGGAGTAATATTTTATTGCGATTAGTTTGGCAATTTTAGACCAAATCCTTCCCTAAGGCCTTCTCCATTGGGAGTGACAAAAAATCTGTAGGCTATATTCATGATGCATCTGTATTGATATTTTTGGGACAGGTCATAAAAGCGCCTGTGGTGTCAGGGAACAAATAGAAGTTTTGCCTGCACTAATCTGTCCCATATGTAAAATGTCATCTCCTGTGGGTTCTGATGAATAAAACCATGACAGTAGCATTAGCTCTTTTCCACTTAGTAGCCAATATTTCACTACAGATCCGCAGCCCAAACTGCTATTCTGGTTGCAGCTGCGCCTGGGTTAAGAGATTATTGGCTCCAGAGGTCAACCCACCTCCTTGCCAACAAACCGCTCATGTAATTTCCCCCTGAAATGATGGGAATTAAAAGAACTTTATCAACCAAAAATCCTCCAAAAGGCTAATTCAAATTAATCAGGGTTAGGGAGCAAGCACGCGTGTGACTCTTTGCAGAAACCAGATACCACTGGTAAAGCCCTCGCTCACTCAAGTCAACTGATGTTTTACTGCTGACATCACCAGGGCCAGGATTGCAGCGTAAAAGCTGTGGCTTACCACTTCATCTCTGTTATCTTAAATGAGTGCATTTGGAGGCCAGGTGCCCATTCTGCAGACTGGTTTAAAATGCCCCTTTCAAAGAAATGGGGAACAGCAGCTTCATTTGGCTTTCCCAGTGCTTATGTCAGTCATTAGCATTGTAAGAATTCCATACATGTATATCCAGAAATAACTACAATCAAGAGTAAATTTGGGTATCAGCTGCTGGTCTTCTCTTCTTGGCTTCGGAGTTGTGGGGTTCCTTCTCTTCTGCCACTCCTTTTTTTGTTTTCTTTTTTAATTACTAGTCATGAAGAACATTTTGGTTATTGAGGAAGCCTGAAAATTTGCAGAATAGACCACTAAACCCTTATACACTATCAAATAAGTCTGCTGTATATTACCTGTGAAGATCAAGTTATGGTGGTAGAATTTTCATGATTAAGGGCAATTGCAATAATTTCAATGTTTAAATTAAGGATATGGTTGCTAACTGAGATTAAGAACACGCAAGCAGATTAGAAAATATTGAGGTAGCATAGATTACTTTTATCATTTGCGTTTTAGGTGAAGCAAAATCATAGCTGATCACCAAACTTTCTCAGCCACATCAAACTGCCCCTCACACCAACTGCAGTTATCAATCAAAGATTGCAAAACTTGCATAGCTCTAGATAAGACAGTTAACATTTGGCATGCAGCAAAATCAGCACTGCAAACAAGTCATACTTACTGCATTCTGTTGCAAAAAGAAATTACATAAACTGCAGTCAGTACTTATACTTCCATAACAACACAGAATATTTCTATTAGCATTTATTTAGTGTATCAAGTAGATCAGTCTTTTTATCAGACTCATGTTTGTACATCACTGAAAGTACTAAAAAATGTTATGCATTACTTCTTGTAGATGAGTGTATCTTTAGGTACTACCCAGTATTACCCAAAGATTATCAAATAAATCAAGGGACTGAGGCACATCAGAGTGTAACACAGAACAGCATTCTTGCACTGTCACATCTCTAAACCACCATGTATTTTGTTTTGTCTCAAAAAGCCATCTATAAATAACCTTTGGTAGACAAATATCAGTAAAGGGTGAGGAGAATGGGGAAGGAAAAACAGTACTGAAGGAAGGATGAGTAAAAGTTTATTTGACACATTCAGATAAGGCCATCACTTTAGATATATTGAGTTTGAAGAAAGAGGACCCCAACTGACACATCACCTTGACAAACAGGAAAGGTAAAACACACTCTGCATCCTCCTGCCAGGCACATGCCGCCCACCACAGAAAGACTGTTTCGCCAAAAGAACATGTTATTTTGATTACAAGCACTACAGGGCTTTTCACTCACATATCATACACAGTATTCATCTTCAAAAGAGGATGGAAACTGAACTGCAAATCCAGCTAAACCATGTAACTAAAAGGTCATTAACAATATATGAAAGTAATTGCTAGATGCTTTCCTGATTTGCTATGTGTCTGTGATATTTATGGTTAGTCAAAGAAAGGCAAACCAAAATCCACAGACTTCTTCAGAAAACATCCACTTTAATCCATGAAATTCTATTTGATATTGCCAAGCCACTGAAAACTGCTATTCCAGGAAAAAAGTCATTGAAGAGCAGCAGCAATCTTGTTCTTTATGTATGATACAGAGCAAAAGGCTAACAGTTAATTTACAGCAGCCAAAATGAGGAAAAATGTTTGGAATTACAGAAATTCTCAAAACACTTAACTCTGAACACACCAGAAGCCATTTGGTAAATTAAATATACTTCAGAAAGAGGCATTTCCTTTTACAGGTTTTAAGAAACACTTTAGAGTGTTTATCTCAGAGCAAATCTGAGTAAGGCAACAGAGACTGTGAATTTATTCTCTCTTACTGTATATCTGCAATTTTTAATAATGTGAAGGCTTCACAAAGCATAGACCAATTCTCACAAATGAATTGCCCCCCAGCTTTTTAGTGAAGGCTCCTTGAAATTACTATGACAGAACTAGAAGGGATCTAAAGGACTTCTGACATTGTTTTTTTGAAGGCAATAAAGAATGATTATTATCAGTGATAACACATCACTAAACCCATTCAGGAGAAATGAACTGGTAGGATCCAGCCACCAGAGACTGTGCTTGTTCCTTACGCTGACCATTTGCATTAAGCAACAGAAAGGGTTTGACCAACATAGAAAGAACCACAATTTCAGGAAGAGTTAATAAATTCAAATATTCTTAGGAAATTTTAGGGGGAAAAAAAATAAATTTAAGAGCAGCATTTCTCAAAGTGTCAGCTTCTCTTCCAGGCTGTAATTCTGCAACTTTAATGTTGAGAGCATCACTTCAATCCATGCATTTTGATAGCAGCATTTCAAACTATCCCTTTGAAATCACTGCAGAATACAAAATGTAACCTTTGGGGAAGAAAAACACAACTCAGTCTCTCAAATTAAATGAAAAGCGCTGGGAAACATAATGTCACCTGAGATAAGCTTAAAGTCATGTCAAATTTATAGGCACACAGAGCAAACAACCACCCTCAGCTTATCCCCTCAATCTTTTATAAGGTGCAACAATACATTTAGACAAGTAGAAAAATTCACTGACAAAAATCAAAGTCTACTTCACCATGTTTTTCATTTCACAGATAACGGTGTCTTGCTCATACAACTTTATTCTTTATCAGCCTTCAAACTACCAGGCATCAGGGTGGCATTTCATGAATAGCAAGTTTGTGAGCTCTAAAAAGTTCTGCTTCAGGTAAAATATAGTCTCAAATACACAAGCAGATTACGATGTTGAACTTGCTCAGGTTGTTCAGAGTCAACCATGAAAAATGAAAAGTTCTTCTTTTGAACCACTACTCTTATCTAATTTGCACATAGGTGCTTGAAAGTCTAAGGAGAATATTTCTTGTTCCTTAATATTTTATCTAATTTCTTCTTAGGAAGTTTCCAGTCATGCATATCACGGAATCATCTGAAAAAACATATACAGATGTTCCTGACCTCAAAAATTGTTATACCAGTAAAATACCAACAAAATTGTCTCCACATGTTGATGATGAATGTAATTTCTTGCACTAGATTTAGAACACAAAATAACTAATCAAGGGTATTTTCTTACGAAAACCAGCTACTTCCTATCCTTCTCTCCCCACAGAGAATTCAAATTCACCCATGAGTACTCAGATTCCAGCAATTTCCAGAGACACTGAGGCAACTAAGATGATACCTACTTAAAATTGAAAACTGGGCACTTTTCCATACTAGTAGTAGGTAGGAATAAATTCTTATCTTCCCCCTTGCCTAATAAAGCCCTAGTTTAAATATTCCATTTTCTCCACTGTCTTCCCCAAATCAAAAGTGTTGTCCAAATCTACACTCAGCTGTATCATCACTATCACACCTATACAAGGTATTTCTCAGTATTTCCCCTTCCTTCTTAATCTTTCATCACACCAGTTCTTCGTGATAGCAAATTCAAAAATCTATATACTACTCAGGCTATAACTACCAACAAAAAGGTGTTGGGCAACACCTTTTCAAGTAGCTTATATGAACACATGCAACTAAACCAGACATGAGAAGCATTTAAAGGAAAAGCATAATTTAAAACAAAATCTAAACATTTCAAGTGATGAGACCATGGAATGAACAGAATCAATGTCATTAAAATGAACTTTTTGATCAATATGGAGGGGAAAAGGCATACAGAGACTGATGCTTTTGCTCTAACAAATACAGCCCCAGAAAGTAACTTATTTCAGCATCAGTGCAGCTCCAGGACTTGGAATTCTCTGACTTTCTCCTAATATAGGCAGGTGACCCCAGGTAGTTCCATTAGGCCCCTAGACTGCTACTGAGAGTAGTAAAGAAAAAGCCAGATGGCAAAAGTAATGATGATAAAAGACCAACCATACTCACTTCACTGAGACGAATGGTAGAATGAATGGTGAAACCAACCAGCAAATTTAATTTCTATCCAACTGTGGTGTCTGGGGATAGGGATTTTTATGTATGACCACAGAAGCAAATGAGTTTATGAGGTGAAACTAAGAAATACAAATGCTAGAAAATGAAAAATCAGCAAGATGGGGAAAGTGCATTTAAAGGAAATGAAAAAAGGCACATTTTTATCTTAGAAAAAACAACAAGCTGCACGTTTCTCATGTACTCTGTTCTAACATTTTTTTCTAGTTTTTGCAAAGTCAGTGAAGATATGTTAACAATATTCATCCCCTGTGATTCTGTTTATATATACAAACATTTGAATAATCAAACGTCACTGAAACGTATCTCATGTGAAATAGAATACTATCTGTGCTTTTGTGTAAATATCTCTCTAGGCAAAGAACCATGGAAGCATATCATGTAACTATAAATATTCCACATACATGTAATCAAACTATGTTTCAGTGTGCCTAAAGGAAGCAAGAAAGACATATGCTGAAGCTTCAGGGCTTATCCATTTTCCATACTTGAATAGCAAACCAGCTTCAGTTCTTATTGATACTACTGGCACTGGTAGAGAACCAGGCACTCTGAAATCCATCTTGCTCTCAGCTGTGGTGTCCAGACATGCACATTTAAACCAAATTTGGAGTTAAAACGGGAAGCACCTACAGCGAGTCCAGTGCACAAAATGTGTGATCCATGGGGAAACCCAGGTACAATCATTTCAACAAACTCAACTGGACAAATTACAGTCCTGAAACAACAGAAACTGCAAGTAGGTAAGAGCCTACTACCTAATCATACCCATTCGTCTACTAAGACAGAACAAATGCTATAGGGCAAAACACTATTCTCACAACCTGAAGCCGAGCATTTGTGTGTATTGCTCCAGCATTTCAAACATTTGCTCTGTTAAAAACAGCCAGCCAATGGGATTTACTTCATAAACCTGTGTTTTGTGAAATAATCCTCTCTAAATACTTAAATTATAACGTGATTAATTAACTGGTGATTAACTTCTTGGGATGTAGTTCTGCTTCTAAGCATTCTAGCACTTAAGGGAATTACCGCCTTAACTGTATTTTGAAATCTCCATAGCACCTAGGAGTCCAACCAAGGGTCCCTCCCTGTAAAGTCCCCCTTCTTCATAATACTTGCCAGCAGATGCAGTTGATCAATTATAGATCAAAAATACAGTTCTCTTTCATACTACATGGGCTTTGCCCTGTGCGATTAGATTGATTAGAGGGCTAGGTACACACATTTTAGTTCTGCCCCTTGCCAGTATATGTATTTGCTGATGGGCATCAGAAAAGGGTTGAACAATTTCAAAGAGTAAATCTGTTGTAAGATAGAGTGTCTAGAAAAGGAGGCTGGAAATTACGGTCTGGATATTAAGACAACTAGGAAAACAACCGATACTCACGGCTCAGAGCCAAAGTCAACACATGAAGAGAGGGTCCCTAGAGCCTAAAAGAATGAAAAAACCCCAAATGCGCCAATTTTCTCCATATGCCCCCTTTTTTCCCCTCTAATAAGTCATCTTAGCAAATAACTAGAACCTTCTCTATTAAAATCATTCTTGGGGTGTGGGAAGGGAAGTCTCTCAGCCAGCAGCAATCTCTTGGAGCTCAGCATGCTCTGCAGCTGTAATTTCCTTCGTGAAATGAACAGGATAGAAAAAGGCAAAGCAGCTATTCAGCAACTGGACCAAACTGCTGTATAGGTTTATAGTGAAAGTGGAAATATCTGCCCAATTTTTTAAGACGCATTAAACATCTCAGAAAGTAATTTTCAATGTTTACCCCTTCCTTATTTGGTTAGCTTCTTCTTAAAACAGAAAAGTACCACAACTATGAACATGCAAACATAATGAAACTCCATTCTTCGTATTTGTAACAGGTTCCTTCAAAGATACTGGCATTTTATCCAGATGACAGTTTAGGTAGCGCATACAACATTACCAAGCTTCTTTCCATCACCACATGGGACTTTTACACACAAGAAACTAGAAGTACTACCAAAGTGCATCAGAAGCTGTGAGGAACAGACCCGGTTTTAATGCTGGGTGGCTTGTTTGGAACGTTTTGTTGGTGGTATTTTTATTTACTACTGTAGTTTATGCAGCATGTGGATGCTGCCATGTCTTTGCCTGTTCTTGTGTACATGGAGCAAAAGGAGTTGGTCAGATGCTGGCCCAGAAACAAGGTACTGACATCACCTCAGGTCAACCCTCAGCAGATGTCTGAAGACCAAGTGGAAACAGACCCTCTCTTTCCGCAGCCTTTATTTTTGCAGGTCTATGCCCAGCGCATCCCCGTTTCTCATCAGGCTAAAAACATGTGGAACAAACTGCTCTGCCAAGGGACTGTGCAAAAAGCATTCACACTTTCAAATTGTCTTCTCAGGGCCTGTCAAATTTCAAGAATAAGCCTTGTTTGGCAGCCTCAGCTTTCATAAAACTGCACTCCAAATCATTAGCTTCATCATACGGACCAGCTACATAAGTGACACCTGAAATCTCAGAATAAAGGCTTTAAGCCAGCTAGCACAGACACATTTTTATCCCTAAAAGCTTGGCAGGATGAAATATTCACACTTTCTGCATGACATTCGTTTTTATACACCCTAGCCCTCATCTACATAGTGAATGTACACAACAGAAATTAAATGTCCAAACTGAACAGAATCTCTGCTCATCTCTGTGGAAACCTGCCAGGCCCCCAGTCGTCTGCCTTCTTCAGCCTTCTTTCTCATAAACCCCACCCTTTCCACTTTTGCAGAGATGTGGAAACCACTTCTGCCCCAAAATATAGAAACAAACATGGAATAAAGCAAAAGCAGTCCTAAACCTACCCCAAGAAGTCCACAATTGAGCTGGTTCTGAAATTCCCCGTGCCACCACCAACCATCATCCCTGCCCGTCTCAAATCACAGCCTAGACTGCAGACTGACTACGTATGCAGCTACTCAAGATTGTGGATAAACATAATTGTGGAGCAATTAGTGCCAGGCTTCAGCCCATTGCTCAAGCTCCAGCAATGTCACACAACCAACCCAGCCCTGCACCCTGCATTTTCACACTAATCCTGGTCCCTAAATCCTTGCCCATAGACAACTCACACAGACACCCAGAATTTCAGCATTTTGCTTTCAAAACACTCAGTCCCAGCATACAGCTTATCACAAAGGGCATGGCAGGACTCAGAAGTAAACACAGCTTTACAGCACCTATTTTGCGGATTGTTTAGCCAAGCTCGCTGTTGACATCTGCCAAACCCACAGAAGCTGAGGATTATCAATAGATTTAAATTCCCTAATCTGAATTTTTGGACAGCCACATTTAAATCTGTTTTCTTGGATAGCTTTTGGGTTTGTCCTTGATAAAATACTAATGGAAACCAAATCCCAAAGAGTATACGCCAGCATTATCAATACTTCAGTAACTTTCCATTGTTAAGTTTCAAGAAACCTCCAGTTACTTTGTAAATTAACTTCATCTTAAATTACAGAAAAATATTGAAATTACAATGGACAGCAAATAAACTTTCAAAAGCAGATTAAAAAAATCTCATTTATAGAAGCTTCAATTTGCATTATTGAATGCAAACTGAATTAGAACAAGAATGCTATTGTCACCAGAAGGTGAAGTGCTGGATCTTTCGGAATGGGAAATCTGGATTTCTTTACTCTTCTTACAAGAGGAATTGTACAATGAGCTAAGGAATCATTCTGAAGAGGGATAAGGCCCAAGAAATACTCTCTGCTCTGAATAAGGAATCAAAACAAATCCCTCAATGATCTGTAGCAAACTAATGTTTTTGCAGTAGAAGCAGACTACAATATATTACAATGACTTTCAAGTGAGAATCTCAGGACAAAACAGGTAAATTAGAACATCATTGGTTTATTCTTATTTGTGGCTGTCCATCAGGTATTCTTAACCACTTTTATTAAATTAGAATATCATTGGTTTATTCTTACCCTGATGGGCAAGTGTAACACTAAAGGAAAAATAAAATAGACTAAAAAGCACCCTTCAGTAAACACATATCTTGCTACTTACTTCAACGGTATTAAGCTTCATGTGTAAATATTTTGCATGCATATAAAAAACTTCCTACTACCCCTTTTGTAGTGTGTAGTAGGAATTCTGTCTCCAAGGTACAAGAACACTCTAGGCAGAGCACACGCACTAATGATAAACCTATCTGCTTCCTGAGTACAAACATGATTAAAGTAGACTTTTTTACCTTCAGTTTATCAAATAGCTTACAAGTTTTAAATGCACAAGTTCACAGATGAAGTCTTTCAAACACATTTTTGACAAAAAAACACTCTTTGTAGAAATTATGTTAGTTCTGACCTTCAAGAACAGACACGGAAGTCAGTATCTGACTTAAGAATTAGGCTTAGAAGGGAACGGCACATATTTAGTCAAAGATGTTAAGTAATTTGCAATTAGATGGATATAGTTACTATCATTAGCTACCCCTCAGCTAACATTTCAAATGTTTAGCCATGATGTTTACAAATGTACCACACAGTAACCACTCCAATTATCACTATACTTTTTACACTGTACAGCTTAGGACATTATTGAATTTTCCTTGACTACAGTATTGTACACTGTTAAAATTTCATTTGTTTATTGTTTTAATATAACTAACTTTAAACACTGTATTTTCTGTGAAGTGGTTACTTAAAGTCTTAACAATAATTGGTTTTTTGTAAGCATTTCCTGAAGATCTTTAATAATTTTTGTGAGATTCAAGCATTTGTTACAAAACTTGACATAAAAATATGTGGTAAGCATCCTCCTCTCTTGCTTGACCTTACTCCATGACATTAATTCAAGCAACTGTTTATCACAGGATTATTTTACTCAATTTAAGGATTATGACATCACATCATTTTTTGTTCAAACTAGAGCTGCATAGAAAACTAATTTTGTTTTGTCTCAAAATAATATCTTTGCTTTTGATTTAACTGAAAATAAGTCGGCAGTTTCTGATTATAAAATTAACCTGTCTGGAAACACAAGGATAACTAAGCGGGCAGTACTGGAAATACAGCTGTTTCAGGATTTGCTAATGGACTATTTGTCTATCATTCACCCTTTGAATTACAGTACTGATACGCAGTCCCAATACTAATACTGTAGGAGTGACCTCTAGAAATAAGCCAATCAAGCTGCTTTTTCAAACATGCTTAAAGTATGGTCCAGTACGAGCCATGGGAGTCATGTGGTATGCTGGAAGTATACTCCTTGACTCCCATTTTCAATGTTCAGATGTAACTCCATTATTTCTGCGATGCTGAACCAAGCTGCTTGGCTAGTGCTCTTGCCTCGTTAGCACCTCTTATACAAATGAATTCAATCCTCGAATCACAAGGCAAAACTTTCCCACCTTTCCCAGCAGAACCAACATAGGAGTGAAGAGTGAACCTGTATTATTTTAAAGCTTTTGAGTTTGTATGAATTGGGAAAGCTGCATTGTAATTCAGTATGAATGTGAAGAGAGCCTTGTTCTTTCATTTTTCTCCTGCAGAACTACATCTCCTGTACTCACCTACTTACTCACGACCTTCTAAGATGCTGAACTCCAACAAAAAAAGAAAATTGCATACGAGAAACAACCTTGTCTCTTGAACACCATCCCACAAACACAATTACTCATTTGGCTTGTGTGTTAGCACAAGCTTCTGTCTCCCACCTCAGCCTACATGTTTATGCTTAATCAAACATAAAAGACAGAGCAAGTGAAAACAAAGAGCCCTGCCCGAAGATGCCAGCAGTACCAGTCCAGTGCCCAGCTTTCAAAAGGAATGGCAAGGACCAGCTCCAAAGAGATCTGGCATGGAGATCTCCATTCAGACACCTGACCACTTGCAATACATTTTCATAAATACCTTCTTCTGTTTAATGCAAACAATACAACCTGGCATAGTAAACCCTTGAAGCAAGTAACAGCTTTGTTTTTTCTCTTCATGGAAGTATTTTGATTTGCAGATACTTTGATGTTATGCTTCTGAAATAAAACTTACAGCACCCTCCCATGTACAATTACTCTTTTTATAGATTATTCCCATCTTCCATATAGTTTAAACATACTCCCTGGATTTTCAAAGAGGGATGTAGGGAAGTGGGTAAGGATTCTGTGTTTTCTACTGATTTTTATCCTCAGTTGAGTTCCTAGTTTAAACACTATGCAGATTCCAACCAAGATTCATAAATCTCTTAGAAAGCCCTGTCAGAATAAGATTTATGAAAACACTCTCTCCCTAGTGTTCCCTAACCTAATTAAAAACTCCTTGTTGACTTTTGTTTCAAAATAGCACCAGTCTAAAAATACTATCATAAACAAACACCAGTGAGCCACAGATCATTAGTTAGGAATCGGTACAGGATACTTAACGAAGGGAATCGAGATGAAAAGGAATATAATTCCGCCTTTGATTTTGGTAGGGAAAAAATGTATTGCTGTTGTGTCTTTTAAGGAATACAAAGCTTGCTTAAAGACATCCACAAAATGCCTCAAGACAGAAATGACACTGCAGTTTCTCTTATGCTCAGAATGTGTATCGCTGTATTTAATTTACCCATCATAACTATTTATTTATCTATGGAGTAAAAGCACAAGTTTGGCTTTCAGAGCTTTCTGTTTCAATTACCAGACATGCTAAGACATCTCTCTTTGGCTTACTTTTCTAAGTCAGGAATGACACATTTGATTAAAATTACATATATTCTGATTCATGATCTATGCTATTAAACTTTAATAACAGCTCTCATGTTAAATGTTTACCATCATAAAGGTCTTACCTCAAAAATTTCAAAGCCATAGATGTCCAGCACCCCCATTACCTTCTTTCTCACTTTTGTTTGTGCCTTAAAAAGATAATAATTAAATATTGAGTCAGTCATCTGTACATTTCAGACTTGGGAATCAAGAAAACGAATGTATGTCATGAGTAGGCTGTCAAAGTCTGTAAACTAAAATGTTAAGTATGGTTTCCCAAAATACATGTGGCATGAATTATTTTATTAGCTTAAAAAGAGAGCAGACAGCAATTTGTTGAGCTGTGATACAGTTATTCACCTGTCCCATGTCTAACAGCGTACAACCAGGAAAAATGAAACTGGCAAACAGAATTCTACCGACCACTTTAAGGGATTTCTATTGATTTTATTACAGGCACAGAATAACGATACCTTAATGCTTTCATTGATTCTGGTAACAAGCCAAGAGAACAGTCGACTGTATAGATTCTTAGCCAGAGCATCACGCGCGTAGTAAGCCTAAAGAGAAGAAAGAAGAAAAATGTTATAAATGCTGGGCTAACCCCAACATTTTTGTTACTGACATATCTTAAAGGTGCTATGAACCAATGGAATGGCTCAGGCAGCAGTGCCTCTGCCCTATCAGGCACTGAAGCCAGTCCAGGGATGTCAGGACACTTTGGCAGTGTTGGTAGCCTGGTGATGTACCCTCTGCTTTCCTGGCCACGGGCTGGCTGCTGTGGAACAGCAGCCACAATGAGGGCACTTCAGCTCCCTTTCTGCTCACCCAGATATCCTCTGAAGACTCGCATCCCCCATCCTAATCCTAAGCAAAGGGAGTTGAACAGCTGCAGATAGGGAAACAACATTCCTGCTAGCCTGAGCTGATGAGACGCAGGTGGCAATCACACAACATTACAGAAAGATAAGTCCACGCTGGCAGCAGCAGTTTTTCAGCAACCCCGAGGCATACAACTCACATGAAATTACACCAGTTGCTCTAAATGAAAACAGTCTGCACAACACTTTCAACATGCCTTTGTGCAGAACTGTTTCATCTTTTCATTCTCTGCGCCTTTTTCCTATCCCTCATTTCTTTGAGGTAACCCACAAGCGAAACATCCAGTACACCTGAACACTTAGAAACTGCCGAAGAAAAAACACACTCTGGTTATATGCTCTATTCAGTACAGCCTATTAGTTGCAGCTTTTATTTGGGCAGTCATGGTTTAGTCATGCAGAATAAATTGCCATCTTAAACAATTTTTTCCTTTAAATTCATGTGTTCTTTTTACCTGAGCCACATTCAGTGTTGTTGAAACTTTCTCTTGCTTGGCTTCAACTGTCCGGAAACTGAAAGCTCTTTCCAATACAGACTGGTCTATACCCGTCAACTCACAGATTTCCTTGAGTTCTAACATGAAAAAGCAGAGTGTAAATGTAATAAATCCTTTTGTATCATTGCCTTTTCTTCCACAAAACTATTGGCTTTTAAGTAGTTCAACATTTTCCCAAATCAGGTTCTCTTCAACAGAAGTGTCCCCTCCTCAACACTCCCTGCCAGCTACACAGTTGCCAAGCAAAGCTTCCTAAAAATACGCACATCGCGAGGAAACAGAGTTATTAGTTTTGAAAGCACTTTCTATCTGGTTATTTTAGTGAAGGTAAATACCTGATTTTCTGTCAGCGACTGCTTTTCACGAAGAAAAACTTCCAAATGAAAATAAATGAACTTTCAAAAGGTATCAACTGCAAAAAACATGACCAAATGAATCTGACATTACAGGCAAAGATGCCCTACTATAAAAACCAAAAAGCCTCCACTGCAGAATAACCAAGCCCTGACAGAAATACATTTCAGAAGAAAGTGTTAGAAAGTGGAAAAAGCAGAAACTAATAATTTGTGGAATTTCAAACAGGACAACTGACATTGCACAGAATTCAACTCATATTTGCCTGCGGGTGAGTTCTGGAAACAATCTAATTTAATTCATCCGTAAGGGTAAAGTATGTTTACAGAAATTACAAAACTAGTAATGACTTCAGACAAATTAGTGTTTTTCCTGCCATCACTAATCTCATCTTACCGTTTTTATCTTTGATTTTACTCTCATCTAGTCCGTTCACACGAGATTCAGGCTTAAATTCAATATTTCCCAATTTCAGAACGGCTGCCACCACTTCAAAAACAGACTGTGTTTCATGATCCATAAAGCCAACAATCTGCATTGCGTTCTGGAAAGGGGACAGATAAAACTATGAGATAAAAGAATCTACACACGCACACACACACATATATATTGAATTGTTGAATAACAATGGATGTGAATGTCAATCCAGTCCTTTTCTAGTATTCCTTCAGTTTATGTGTTTCTAAAATGCCATACTTCTTTTTTTAAAGCCACTTAACTTAGTTTATAAGCCAACCCAATTTTCCACAGTCAAATGACCAGATACTGCTGTCTTCTTGGCTCACTCTGTTGCTCTAAAAGCCAGTAACTTTCAGAATCTAAATTTGTATACACTGGGTAATAGGGTCCTGTATTGCCCTTATCCCTGAGTACAATGAAGCAAAAAGCACCACGGTAAATCATCTTAAGAACCATCCCAGCCTGCATTTCTTTCGACTTGGTCAGCATCACTGGGTTTGTGAAGCTCAAGTCACTGCCATCCTAAGCAGCTACACAATACAACCTTTTCCATGGTCTCATCAAGGGGCCTGGGCTGCTTTTTTATTCTCCTTCCTTTTTTATTTTTGGTCTTTTTTGTATTTCCATTAGAATATTCCAGAAACTTGGTTCTTTGCATTTTTTGTTGTACCTAAGCTTCCCTGTACAAATATGCTATGCCCTTGCATGAAAGGCGCTAGCACTCAGAGAAGATGGCCCTCTCAGCGCAGCCCAAGTGGCCAGAGCTAGGGCACAAGAACTCTTATTCTTATTCATGTTGAGCCCTTTGGGGTTTAAGCTCAACCCCTGTTTCTTCTTACCCTAACAGTTCTGAAGTTTGCAGCATCATCCACTCCATTCACTTTGGCAGAATCAAGGCCCAGGTAGTTGTATCTGCTGAAGTCCCGCTCCAGTTTAAGTTTGCCTAATAAATCAAATAAAAATATCACTAGTAACAGCATGCTTGTTGTTAGCTCTTTTATCCCTGAATCAGTATTGTTAAGACCTGTTGTTACTAGTAGCTTTAAGTTTTCTTCAAGGATCTTTATTATAAGCCTTCTGAATAAGAACAGGCTCTCTTCTTTGCTTATAATACACTGCAAAGCCATTTCTGACTCAGATATCCAGCTAACACCAAACCATATATTTACTTCAGGTATTACTATTGCCGCTACCACCAAATCACATTTCCCACAAAAGATGATGGGTGTGGAACAGCACATTAAGTATGAAGAAAACCCATATCTGAAAATGGCACAGGGGCAACACTTACAGAGGAAGTCTTCCGATGCACCAGACAGTATCTGATAGAAAATGTGAAAGTTTCTTTCACCTCTTGGCTGCTTAACAACACGAGACTTCTCCAGCAGATCTAAACAAGCAAACAAAATCTTACATGTCAGGGAAAGACTGCTGGAGCAAAACTCTTTAATGTGAACAGAATCCCCCATCATTTTCTAATTCATTGCTTTATATCATCATCAGCAAATTAGAAGGTGATAAATGGTAGGCACAAACCTTATCAGAATGTATCACATCAGTACATATTTCTCAAATAAGTTATTTGAGCAAGCTGTAAACCCAGTATACTGATAAAAGCTGCAGTCTATGAGCTACAGAGAAAACTCACGTCAGGGAGACAATCGATGTGGTGCTCAAAAGATGTCAACCAATTTACAGTACCATCACAAAATTAAGATTTGGTGAGAATAATTACATGGGCAAAGGTTTGAAAAGAACTGAAATGTCAACAGGCTAAGCACAGGGAAGATGGAAAAATGAAAGGGGGAAGCCAAATGAAGAATTTAAACTGAATGATCATGTAGCACTTAGTGATCCTCAGGTGCATCAGACTACGAAATAACTCTCAGAGACTGACAGAAACTCCATTATAAGACACTTCAAGTGAAACGGAAAAGCAGCACTTTGAAAAGCATCATTGCACTCATTGAGTAATCTGACAAGATCACTTCGACCACTGCCATGATTAATGGGCACGTTTCTAAACCTTACCAATAAGGGCAGGAATCTAGGCAGACAGCAGAAGCAGACTGACTTGTAACACCCTGCAAACACTTCAGACGCTCCATCATATTTACCATGGAGGTGACAATACAAAGCTGGGGACCACAGCCTTTACTACATGGAAAGGCTGTGGTTCCCAGCACACCAGGGAAGGGGTGCAATAAGAGAACCCCGGACAGGCATCAGTGTCACTGTCTGGTTTTTCCTTCTTTTCTCACTGGTAAACAAGGACTCCATACAATTTTTCCAGATAGCAAACCCACAGTTCCCAGTACACAGTTTCTCTTAAGCTACATATATTCAGTGACATGAAGACAGAGACATTCAGTGCCTCATTCCAAGTACACGACAAAAGTTTCCCCGTGCACCTACCACCACATACCCACCACAGCTCTCTGAGACTGGGGTTAAGCTCTCTCTTGGCTATGCTCATGCAAGAAGAAAACTCCAAAAGGGAAGTTAACACAGCTTGGATGTCAGTCTACAGAAGAGTTCCCACAAAGCTGAGACATTCAACAATGGCAAAACACAGGGAAAACCAATTCATTTAAGGACATGTGAGGTTGCTAAACACTTCCCCTACCTGGCTACTATAATATCCAGTGAAACTGAGCCTGTTTAGTCTTAGCAATCTGGAAAGTTAGAGGCACTGCTCAGTGCAGCCCCCTTTGTGCTGCAACCCCCCCCTCTATCCCTGCCACAGGATGCTGCTGGGGAGCAGGTACCTCTGTGCCAGGCTTCAGCCCCTGGGCTCCACTGGCTTTCTGGCACACCACTGCTTAGCCCAAGGGGAGTGCCTGCAGTGGCCAGAGCAGTGTAATAGAGTCCATTCATACTTTCTCTAGCTACAGGCAGAATGTTGTGCCTGTGTTGCCCACCTAATGCACTGTGTGACACCATGAGAACTTTGGCCTTGTTTGAACAGACATTTGTATAACTCAACAACCCTACAGCCTTTTTCCTTCCAAAGGTGGCCCTGTTTCAGCACCTGGAAGTTTTGCACATCCTGATGACAAAGCACACCCAAGGTACACACAAACAAGTATCTGTCACATATTGCCAGCAGCTCTTTACATTAGGCTGGGGCAGGTTACAGATTTCCACTTCTGCTTTTTCCATTTCATTGACGTCTTTCTTTTTTCTTTCTTTTTTTTTTTTTTGTTAAACGCACATGACTAACATCTGACTGTTGATTCTGTGTTGGAAAACCACAGACCAGAAGCTGTAGTTCTCACCAGCAGCCTGGTGTGCAGCCACTCTACCTCTAACTTCACCTGCATTTAGGGCTCTCCTTGAGCTGTGGCTCAAACTCAGTCATCCTAGTTAGCCTAACCAGTTAGCTCACCTAACTATTGGATATCTGATCCTCTCTAGTATTTAATGCATAACTGAAAGGGAAAGGCTTGCCCACCATCCATCCAAGTGTTAATATTCGAGCTGAGAAAGGCAAGGTGAGGGCCAAGCAGTTCAGAGTCACGCTGGCTGTGAAGGCTCTCCAGTGAAGTGTTGGAATGGACTGCAGCCAAATTTAATCTCAAAGAAATAAACAACTTCAGCTCCCGCAGTGGCTACACACACTTCAGGAAATGGCTGTATTTCCAAAGGATATTGAAGCAGTGTGGCTTGGCTTATTTGGGTTTAAAATATTCTACATATAAATTTACTCCAACGCTGTCATAAAAGCTCAGCTACATATTGTAAGCCTTCTTCTAATTACATGCATGCCTTCAGCAGATTTAACAAATAGTTTCTTGAACATATGCCAAATTAGCTATGTTAGAAGGATAATTGTCTTGGATTTTTCACCGCAGTTCATCTTACTTATATACTTAAGAAGCAACAAGGTTAACTAGTAAACAGTCAGCTTCCCAATGCCCCAATATTCCATATTCTGCTGGCCTTTGTAATTGAGGGAAAAAGCTCCAAAAAGCAGTTACTGATGGAAAATCAGGCATTTACCTTAACAAAGCAGCTGCTACCAATTCTTTCTAAAGCCATATTCATTCTCTTCTTTCCCCCTTTTCTTTCTGTTCACATGCAGACTGAAATCAGACTGGTAGAAAAGACCCAGACCATCTGCCCTACTCTTCAGAAATCTTCCCTTTGTTTGCCCTGATTAGCATTTTAATGTATCAACCAAATACATTTACCTTAAAGCAACTACTGCACAACCTGTAGCTCTTGTATTAACTCTCACATGGTTACAAGTTCTGCAGATTAAGCATCCAAGAAAGAAGACTTCTGCATGCATCCACTTGGTAATTCTGTTTACAGCGGCATGTGCGGACAGATGGTGCTTATCTATATGAAAACCCACACAAGCAAAAAACCCAAATCCCTATACATGTTAAATTTTGTTATATGGTCTATATAAATTATGTACAGTGACTATATGATTTATCTAGAGAGAACATACAGAACAACATATGGTGTAGTTATGGATTCCTTCTGCATTATCTAACAATACTTCTGCTTGAATGGAAACATTTAACATGTTGATTGTATCAAAGCAAGTGTAAAAATTAAATTCCTTTGGAAAGGTCCACCTTGGAAACACTTCTTAAATCATCTTGTTTGAATATCCATCCATTCAGATGACTCAAAATCCACCTACATTCCCTAGGTGCTGAAGATTATTTGTTATTCTCAGATAATACTGGTTTAAATGCGAGAGATCTGTGTGAGAATCCTGCTAAACCATTCAACTGAACTCAACAGGAAAGAAATTAAACGCTAAACCAAGAAAAACCAACAGTACCTTGGTACGTTCTGAATAATCCAGGGAAAGTTTATTTTAGTCATAATCTCTTTAGCTGGCCATGGCCAAGGACCTTTATAGCTCTTCAACCAAAGTTACAGAACATTTTGCTAAATTATTTCTTTTGTTTTCCTACTTGGATTCTTCTGCTGCCACCAAAAAAAGCCATTAATGAAAAAGGAAATCCAGTAGCGGCTTCTCGGGGGTATTTTCCCATTATTCCCACCAAGTTTATACTAATATTCACTTGAATGAAATGATCCATAACTGTATCAAACAAAAACTACCATTTGGGCAGTATGCGCAGTGAAAATAAGATGACTGCATGATTTGAAAAGTATTAAATCCTGATTACTCAGGTGGTAAGTGATGTTTAAAAATGAGCTAATCAAAATGCTTAGTATTGTTTGGTTCTTTAAACACTTCCTAATTTAGGCAAGGCAACTGCGCTAGCAGGGACACCAAGGGAGATGCTGGAACAAGTTAAGATTAAACAAAAATCCACAAGAAGTCTCTCCTTGCACA
>WYDI02029707.1:0-50311 GCA_009867235.2 Psittacus erithacus
TCACGAGAGCAGAGCAGAGGGGCAGGATCACCTCCTTCGACCTGCTGGTCACACTCCTTTTGATGCAGCCCAGGATATGTTTGGCTTTCTGGGCTGCGAGAGCACACTGCAGCCAGCTCATGTTCATTTTCTCATCAGCCAACACCCTCAAGTCCTTCTCTTCAAGGCTGCTCTGACTCTCTTCTCTGCCCAACCTGTAGCTGTGCCTGGGATTAAATGGGATAAATGAACAACTTTTACCCACAATGGTCACCAAAGAGATGCAGAGAGACAGCATAACATCTGTAATGCATTGCAGAACAGCTGTGAAGTCAACAGGATGCATCTGTACCATAAACAATGGATTCTTGCCCATAAGTTTTTGGTGGCATCTGTGTGAGAAATGAGGTCTGCGAGACAGGCACCTCTAAGAACTAAACCAACTCTGTCTCTGGGTAAGGAGTGGTGCAGACACATAACTCGCCGTATAAAACCTAGTCCTCCCTGAGATGCTTGTTCCGTTTTCACAGATCAAGGTTTGAGAGACACTTCTTACACATATGCATCCACAAGCAGGTTAAAAACCTAAGACAGCTTATGAATATAAATCAGAAGCAAAATACAACAGGGTTCTGGCAGCTCCTCTCTAGGGCAAAAAATCCCCAGAAACCAAACAACAAACAAACCTGTCTATTTTATGGAGGGATGTTTAAAGAAGCCACAGGGTAGAAAGCGTGACTATTCCTTTCAATAATATCTAAGGTCCAATTGCCTGAATTGGACCTTAGATATCACTGATATGAATTAACACAGCTCCACCACATCAGAAACAATGCTAACCTCCAACTGAGATAAAAAAAAAGAAAAAAAAGGAGGTATTTTCAGGATAACCAAACCTTTAAAACCACAAAGTATGAAAGTCTACAATGACGAAACTCAGCAGGTCTTCCGCTCTTTGCAGTCAAAGAAATTGAAATGCATTCTGAAAACTCAAGATGACATGATTTTTCGATAGCACTGAAAAAAATCCCCAAAGACCTACAAAATATCCTGCCACTCAATTCCACCTGCCGGTCTCCTCTATACACTGAAATAAAGAGGAAGTCCCAGAGGATAAAGGTAAATAGAAGATTTATCTGCAGATAAGCATAAATGTCCTTTGCCACAGATGAATTCTACATTGTTACTGAAACGGCAATAGAACACCTGATCCCAGTACAGAGATTAACTGACAACCACAGAGCATGCCTCCACTCCCCACAGCTTAGTGACAAAGACCTCAGAACTGTTGTTCCAGCATAAGCACAATTACAGAGATCTTGGCTCAAAACCAGTCACAGCAGGTTACTATGCCCTAACAATCCTTTCATTCTTGAAGGATCAAAGCTGCAGATGAATATATTTTCATCCAAAGAAACACAGGTGGCGAAGGACTATCACAAACAGCAAAACAAGACTGCAACTACTGTTACTTTGCAGCTTTATCTTTTGAGGATGGAGGAAACACCTCTCAGTCAACCGACCTGTATCTTTTCCACCAATTTCCTACCATTTGAATCTAATGCTTTCAGATTTGTTAAAAAAATTAAATAAAATACAAATGAAAGAATAGCTAAACTTCCAGCAGCAACTCGATCATCACCCCAAGAGCATGCTGTGTGAGGGGGGAATAGCTGGCACTCAACAGCACAGGGTGGAGCATGGGAATTCAATTTCCCAATGGGATGCAAACCAGCACATCTGGTCCCACTGGAAGCCTGAGAGTAGACACGTATGCTTTCTGCTGATCCAGTCCCACCCCCTGCGAGTCCAGCAGAGGACCTCAACACCTGAATGGCAGCATTCAGAAATTACTCCCACCACACAAACTGAGCCTGCTTTTTTAACCAACTCTGCACAATACACAACTGCAATTCTGAGAAGCAGGAGAGCCTAAACCCTGAGCAGTGTGCCCAGCGCAGACTGGAGTGCAGGGGTATTTCCATGAAGTTACTACAGCAAGTGCCAAGAAGCTGCAGAACAGGTACCAGCCATGGCCACTTTTCTACTTGGATAGAAACCTCCCAGTGATTTCCAGGCCTGGACATACACACCATGCCCTGTATGTTTACAGATCATGTTTGGCACGGGAAGTCTGTACAGAGCTGACCCTAGTACCAAGGACAAAGAGTTTCAGCCACTGGACATTACTTGCAGTTGTTAAATTTGTATTTACTCAGACTTACTAACTCCAACCTTTGGTATATCCACCAGCACACACAAAAATATGGGTCCTTCACGTCAACGTAATCCTTCCTTATTTTTTTTTTTTTAACCAATTGGGACATTAAGCAGTTAGTCACAGATGGCATTTTGTTTTTAACTTCTGTTTACCAAAGAGAAGCATCATGCAGAACATGCAATATGCAGTAACATTCTTAAGCACATCTTCAGTCACAATGAACTTAAAAAATTTAACACACACTTTCACAACCAGCAAGTTTACTACACTAAAATACACTGCTTTCAAAACTTCATACACTCTTCATATGCATTTTCCTTTTCCAAAAGTAATCCTCCTCCTGGGATTCCATCCTTCCCAGTAGTAACAAGAACATCAACAGTACCACATTTGTGACCAAGCTAGAAAAAAATATAAAAATTCATGCATGAATGAGACTTGATGAACAAGGACTTCACTTCCAAGTTATCAGTTCACTTGAAGTAGTCTCTGGATGTTGACATATACACACAGTTTTTGCAAGCTTGTAAAAATGCTTTAGCACCCCTCCCTTTCTTAAACTGCCAAGAGTGTGATACTGCTGTGAGCAGACTGAGAGTACACCTTCTAATGATCAAAGGCTATAAACTTTAGGAATTCAAGTGCAACAAGCAGAACAGAGCATAAGTTGTACCAAACACCACCTAGACTAACATTTGCTTAAAAATCTCTTGTACATAAAAACAATGTTAAAATTGCGATTTACTTACCTAAGTAAGTTCCTACCAAGATTGGCAAAGGAAAAGGAAAAAAAGATTTAAGGTTAAAAAGGAAAGATTCACACAGTTCAGAATACAGTAGCCCAGCCCCATGCAACAAATACAGAAACACAGAGTGGTCTGGCTGTAATGAAACACAGAAGTGATCACAGTTCTCTGTGGGACAGATAAACCCAAGACAACATTAAACAGACAGCAACACCAGAAGAGAGATATCACAAAGAAGAGCTTTAATTTTGCATAAGTAACTAGTGACTTGTTACCCATCTTCTTCCATAACCCCTGCACATTAACCTTGTTGGATGTGGACAATCCTTCCTGAAAATGCTTAGTCTAACAATTCACATTAATTTGCTTCACAGTACCCCTCAGATGATGTGCTTGTTCATGCAAAGCTGTACCTTCTGCTAAGAGTACTTCAAGGACCCTATAAATACTTTCTAGGCAGTGACATCCAACTATGATGAGTCAGTAGCTACCCTTGGACAAGCATGCTGAGAATGGAGAGCTGCTATCTATCTCGGTATCGAGGATGAGGAGGAAAAGGAGAGGGAGTGAGCAAGCGGCTTCGTGGTTCTGAGTTACCAGCTGGGCTTAAACCACAACACCTACCTGCATTCCTAGAAGAGCATCACGGTATATTCTGTCTAGCTGTAACACACTATGGTTAAAAACAGAGGCAACAAAACCATGCACCTCACTGCTTTAGCGTCTGCTGATCCAAGCTATACAAACTAGAAAGCACTGAATTATTTACTGTTCTTAGAATTGGGAGTACTACACATCATATATACATATGTACATATGATATGTATCACACATATAGGTTCCACCTAATGACAAATTCTTGCTTTGTACTATCCAGGACATTTGCAATTCTGCACTTGAATTGTTACACATTCATTTTCTCTCATAATAATTACACTTACTTTCTACCACTGCCTTGGGATATGCACTCTCCTCTTTCTCAATCAACATTTGCATCTTACTCCATGCCATTCCTCATAAATTAAATGGTTTTCACTAGCTGATCTATAGAGCACAATGCCCATCTGCTGATTTTCTTCCCAGATCTTTCTCCATGACATCAGAAGAAATTAAACGCAGTATCATAGCTAAGCTGAAGGCAACTGGAGAATTTTCACTTATCATTTCAATACAAAATCCTAAGTAAAATTCTCCAAAATAATCTGTACTTTTGACATATAATCTAAAGTGAGGAAGTTGCACAGGCACACAGCTCTTGGGGTCTCCAAGGAGCATTTCAAGCAACTAGTCATTCCCAGCTGTGCTGCTGCTGGCTAGAAACTGTCATTCCTTTAATATGCACTGAACATCTTATCTCTCAACACTAGTCAGCATTACTCTGGTCTGGATATCAATAGCTAAAGCCAGGACTTCTCTCCAGTACTCTGTGTATCACATTATTCATCAAAGGACCAATACCCCCTGCAGTTTACAGTCATTCCTGGATGGGCAGATTTCCTTTGGCTAGTTATCCTCAACTTTGGAAGAGCAGCATGGGCCACTGCTGATAAAGGCAGAATTTCAATGCAACTTATACACACAGAGAAATGCAAATTTTCTGCAAGGTCTAAGTCAGCCAGAATAAAAGCTTTGAGATAAGTCTGGTCACCTACATAGCTGATACTAGAGAACTTCCCTATATTCCCACCTCAACAGCTGCTTTGCTCAAGAGCAATATTTCTACTTTCATGCTCCTAGTTGGATAATTAAACTAATGCCACACTAGGGTAATGAAAGCTTCCAGTTCCAGGAGTTCACTCCCATTTCCCCAAAAGGAGGTGAGAAACAGTGAACCAGAACATGTTAAATTAGATTGACATTCCACTTTGGTTTAAAAATCCCCAGTAGCAGAAGCAAGGTATTCCAACAGTTAATTAACCTCACTCAAAAAATCTGCAGCTTGTTTCCAGCCAAAGTTTTTCTCCTGTACCTTCTGGCTACTGCAGCTCATTATTCCATTCCCAGCTAGACTTAAAAGCCCTCTATTATTAAACTTCTGCTGCTGTCAGCAGAGACAAACATCTACAACTTCCACTTTGATAGAAGCATTATACAGCGTGCTTTCCAGTCCCTTCACCATTTTCATGGCTCTTCTATAAACCCTCTCCAATTTTCAGCATTTGATCCACTACTATTTTATCAGTGCAAGTTTGTTGCTGGGAAAAGCCTTCCCTTTATTTCAGCTACTCATTCATGTTCTCTCTCTCTGCCAGTTTTACAGTGCATGTGATGACCCTGAATACCAGATTTGATTAGATGAAAGCTAACATGGTGTAAAAGATAAGGGAAAAAATTAAGAATCTAACAATACTCTCTCCCTTTCTCCTGTAGGATTTGCATAGACAAGTATCACATAGACCCCCCCCATACTGAATAGCTGCAAGGGAAAAAGTAAACAGGGTCCAGAACATAAAACACCCTCTCTAGAGGAAGTTTCATGGCAAAGATTGCCAGTCAAGCTCCAGGCTATTAATGATAAAGCAATGAACTAATAACTTTTAACATTTCACTGTACTTGGCAGCTTATGAGACTCCATGTACTTTCCATGCTCCAAAAATGGGATTCTGCAGCAATTTGTCCATGCTAACCTAATGCTGAAGGAGCTGAAAAGGCACTGTATGCCTAGTGATGCCTCCAATATGATTTAAAGAAGCAGAAACAAAGATTAAAGAAGTACACCATTCTTGTAAAATACAGCGGAGGTAGTGAGGAGAGATGAGATTAAAAATATTTTCCTGTTCTTGGAATTCAAGCACCAGTCAAAACTCTAGATGCTTGGCCAGACAAACCATATTCGGGCTTGAAAAATAGTGACTACCATGAGCAGGTAGTCACTAGGCACTGTGGAAATTCAGAGAGCTTCTCCACATCTACTTCCCTCATTACTGGACAAAGCTTCTGAGAAAGCCAAACTAACCAAGGCAGCAGGATTTTCTTATTCTTCCCAAGTTCAGGTTTCTAGCATTAAGAAGAGATGAGTCAGAAAAAGAAAATTAAAGATACTTAGCTGGAGGTACAGTAGCAAGAGAAAAAAACAAACAGAAAATTCCAAAGGAAAAATCTGAGGTACTCTTTTAAGTCCAGCAGTTTCCAGTATTGCCTTATTAAGTCTTAGTTCCGGCTACAGCTCAGAACTAAAAAAAAACCAGCCTCCTTTTCCCCTTTGATCTCTCATAGTCAGAGTTCAACTTGACTGACCTGCATCCACCTATAGAAAAGGTGTTCTTCATGTCAAACCCCTCCACCCTCAGTCACTGTTTAGGCACATTTAGGAACAGTGTTTCCATTTACACAGGAGCCTTCATCAAGGCACTTCACTGATAAACTGTTCTGAAGGCTGAATTCCAACCACAGACCACCCATAACCCTAAATACCAAGAAGTGCAGAGACTCAGAGGAAGAACTTTCAGCAGTGTTGCCTGAAGGAACACCCAAAAACCTATGTGAACAGTTCAGCTCTCAGCCATGTTCAACAGCCTAATTTTAAGCAAAGGCAGCAGGTGCCACAGGAATTTAAATGCTTAGAAACCTGACCACCAATATATGCGTATAAACGTGGATCCTAATGTTTTACCCTAAACAAATATAAGCTATTACTTGGCTCATTCCTGCAAAGCAATCTTGATTTTATACTGCTTTACACCCTGGCCATCAGGAAATAATTACAAACTCATCACACAGAGTCAGCTTAGCAACCAGCCATAATTTACAGTATATATACTTCTACAGGGAATTTGGAAACAACAGCCCAGAACCAAAAGGTTTTTGTCACCAGGAAAGAGACTTAAGCTAAAGCCCACCATAACAGCTGTCCACTGTCACGTGTCAGACTTTTGACTGTAAGATATCTTCCAGGTGCCACCAACACAGAACATTCACATGTAGAAGAGAAACCCCTGGATAATTCACATAACATTGCAGTAGGTTAACAACTCCTTGAAACCTATTTCAACACAGATAGACAAAGTGTCGTCTTGTACCCAAATTTCTGCAGAAAGAGTATTTTCAATCTCTCCATGCAGTTGTCTTAACACCATCTTTTATTTGTAGTACACTCCTACAATGACCTAAACCAGCTGGTATGTGCCACTGTGTGTCATTAAGGGGAGAGGAAAACCATAAAAACAGCAAAGAACACCCCACAATTTCATTTACATAGGAGCAATGTAAAGGAAGAATCTGACTTGTTATAATAATCCAGTTTTATTCTCATTATCTTTCTCTTCTATTTTAGGTCAGTTGCTATCCAAAAATCAGTCATTCTGGATAGATGGGTTTATTTCGGTCCTTTTGTACTAATTCACTGGCTCCCAAATTCTGGTCACAAGGCCTCATCACTTGCTGCAATTCACTCCGTCTTCACAATGGTTTCAGCCCGTGCTCCCCTTCTCCTATGGCCTACTCCTCTCCCTTCCCACCAGCATCTCCCCCAAACTAGTAAGCCTGTATGACCCCATCCAGAGCAAAGGAGAAGTCTCAGCGCCATGTTCCCAGGCCTGGCACAGCACAGGAAACCAGCACTAGCCATGCCCAAAGCCAGTAAAGGTTACTAGCTCACATACAAGGCAACTGGGCGCCAGTGCAACTGGGCACCAGTGCTAAGTGGGCACTGGCACACAAACTGACGTCAGGCCAGAAACAGATCCACCAAACTTCCACCATCTGTTTGCTTGTGCCCAGCAGATTTTGATCCAAATTCTTTAAACCCTGTTTCCTTGCAGGTGGTTCCCTCCCCTCTCTTGTCTTGGCAAAGCTTCCAGCAACCCAGGGTCAGAAAACATTCCAGTGTCAAAACTGCTGTGTGGCAAATGTTTTCCATTCACAAATAAACATCAACCAACAAGTTAAAGCTGAAGCGCGCTCAGAAATATCCAGTTAACACTCACTACCCATCAGGTAAACAGATTCTGGGACTGAATTATACTCCACAACCTAGCATTTATAGGAACAAATACTACACCAAGTATTTCAGCGGCTGGCTGAGCACAGACCAAGCAGATAAAGCAGCAGGCATGCAGATGACAGCCATCGCCTGCGCAACTGCGTACACATGCTTCAGAGTAACGCATATCTGAGGAGCCTAAACAGGTACTTCACCAAAATCTTCATTTTGCAAACTGCTCCAGTAGCAGTTATGGCTGAAATGTACCTCATCAAATGTGCATACCACCAGACAGACATTTTAAACACTAAACCAAGAATCCTCCATTTCCAGTAAGCAAATGATCTCAGGTCATCACATCTAGTGCTCTATGCAGAGAACACCTTCCTGAGGGAAGAATCAATTCTACTTTCCTATTTTGGGCCACAACTTCTCAGAGCTTCGGAAGTCATCTGCTGAGTGACTCAGCAGTACCCTTGTTGATGAAGACATTCAGCAGTGAGCAACAGACATGTCCATAAGCAGGTAGTCACTAGGAGCTGCGGAAATTCAGAGAGCTACTCCACATCCACATCCCTCATTACTGGACAAAGCTTCTGAGAATGCCAAACTAACCAAGGCAGCAGGATTTTCTTATTCTTCCCAAAATATTAAAGTTAAAAAGCACATGAAAAACTCAGCAACACAATATCAAGGTATAAATTACCAAAGAAAGCAGGACAGTAGAAGGATCACTGTCCTCATTGTTACTGTATTCTCCACATGCTCTTATATATGCACGCACGTAAATACCGACAACAGTCATCCACTGTCTCAGCCATTAAACACAAAGCTTAACATCAGGGCATGCAGTGTCAGCCATTTTGTGGTAACACATAAGCTGAAGTTTTTGTGTGTGCCTGTCTCACAATAACATCTGTGTACCCTAACTGTTCAAAATGGGTCTGTTCTACTGAATTTGGCTAAGTAACATCACAGGTACGTTTCCTGCATTATCACAAACTAAAAATTCTGAGGCCTATTCAGTAGTCACAACACATTATTTTTAACCTGTGGAAATTTTGAAAACTATTTTACTGTAAGTAGAGAATGTGCAGACAGTCTCTCACCAGTGACTGCCCACTCACACTGGAAAACAGGGAGGCTTAAACTTAGGACTCAGTGTGAACAGTCTTCTATTTCTTTCGGTCGAAGTGAATTTGAAGTAGTTCAGGACACATGAACTTTCATTTCTTAAAAGTGAAAAAGTGAAACAAAACCTAATTTCAAACCAACCATCACAGCTTTCAGCAGTTTCACAAAACTGCTAGAAAACTTTTCTGTCAACTTGAGGAATTAGTAATCAATTCTGAACACAGCACTTCATGTCTTCAGTACGGTTGTACGATTTGTTGTCTGCATGTGAAAAGCCTGGAAGGTGAGCAGCATAACCATGAGTGGAAATGGTTACCCAGAAACACTTAGACATCAACACAGAAGGAGCACACAGACTCATTAGCCACAAAGCACAGACAAGCCAGCAGATGAAACTAAAAATCACTCTCCTAGCATAAGCTGAGCGCAGCTTCAAGGTCTTACCCCTGCTAGGCATCAACAGGCGCTTCTTCATGTTGCCTGATAGAGCACAAGTGAACAGAAAAGAGAAAAACATCACATCAGCAACCTGAACAGCAGCAGTTTCAAAAGTTCTTAATGTTAAAACACAAACAGTAAGATATCAAATGTTTGTAACTGTATTTCAGATAAGCTATTTATAAAGTTAGAATTAAAGGTAAAAAAAGACTCTCTCCTTGCTCAGCCACCATTACACCATTTCTTTCCCCTATTAAGGAGAACTACCCTCCATGTTCTCACTCCTGTTATGACCATTTGAACAGTCAGTCCCTTTTATCCTCATCTGAAAAAAAAGACTGCACTTTTTCTTCCCTGACACTCAGGCAAGAGCAACTCTATAGAACTGAGCCCTGGAGTTCATGCCAGGAACATCCTGCATCTATCTTCCACTTCCAACACCTTTCCCATGCCTTTTAATCTTGAGGAGATGAAGCCCAAACTCCACTGCACAAAGGTGCTCAGTGACAGGGCCAACAAAAGTGAATGTCTGGGTTCTGCACAAGGCAGGGGCAGGTTTATGCCATACCAGATCTGGCACATCTGCATCCCTCAGCTAAGCAGCAGCATCTGGTAGCTTTGCTGATAACCAGGTGATCCACATGTTACAGAGCCACCTGGGAAATGCACAGCTACTACGTACATGTTAAAAAGCTGTAAAGCTCAAAAGAAAAAGGAAGCATAATTGGAATAAGCTATAAAGGTTTTCTTCATACTACCCATTTAAAAAAACTTGAAGGGAACTTTCTCCTTTACTATCACATTTGCAAGATTGGTTAAGCAAGACAGAGCTCCACCAGCACATATGTACATACACCACCCAGGCAGTACACATCATGTGTCTCATCCAGAGGAGAAATGGGATAAGTGACTTTTTGTAAAAGGAAAGAAATTAACCCCCCTCAAGAGTAAGAAACTTGGAATTTATATAAAAAAAATAGTTTTAACTAATCTTTTTGTATACCAAAAGAAGAAAAAGCCTATACAAGCAATATAAATTTTGCAGAAAAATATTTACCATCCATTCCATTGTGTTGTTCATAACTTCTTTTTCCCAGGATAGTTGGGGACCCATTATTAATGACAGGTGTAAACTTAGCAGGAGTCAGACTGTTGAGAGAACTGGACAAACTCTTTGCAGGATCTGGTTTTGGAGGACATGGATGAGACTCTGTTGAAAAACAGCAACGTAGGGTTTTTATTAGTGAAGATACTCAAATTATAAATTTGAAAACCACTTGCAAAGGTCATTCCAAGATGACCAAACATACCTCCACTTACAGACAAACTACCTGAGTCAATAATTTTGACTGGAGATTGCTATTCATATAAAGCACTTCAAGTATATTTAGGAATACACCACTACTGAAGATGTTAAACTCAATTTCATATTACCCTAAAACAAGGTCTGGTAACAAAAGCACTTTGTATCTACTTCCAAAACACTGCTCACCAACAATCTGGGGTCCTTTGGGATGCTGCATATTAAAAGCCATTTTTTGATAGTCATGCAACACCCCTAAATTCTAATGAAATTACAACTTTGCCATTTTTGCAAGGTTTGCAAAAAATACGATTTCTAAACTGGCCAAACAAGTGAGAATTCAAAGCACCACTGTAAGTAGCACAAAGAGTCTGAATTCAACCTTTTGGCAAAGGCAGAGATCAAGCACATGCTGCTCAACTGAAGAGGTTTTGAGAAAGTTACAAGCAGTATCAAATGGGAGCATAAATGTACATTTTCCCCCTGCAGCCCCAACAGTCAAGTAGCATACAGCTTAAAAGCACACTGACCACGACACCTCCAAAAATATGTTATTGACAGCCCATCAGCTTCCCTCCATTTCTTTCACTCCTTTTTCCCTGCTCAACAGTCAAACCTGGCACATCACTAATAAAATCTCAAAATTTACTGTTACATGCTGTACAACTATTACAAGAAGGATTTTATCCACCAGCAAAACTTCTTCCTTTATTGGCACTGTATGCACCCAAAGGTTTCTCAGTTGGTGTATCTCATTAGCATACAGTAGAAGTACAACACTCAACAGAGCAGTAGTAAATATTTAATAAACTCTGAGCCTTACAATATTTCAGCAACAAAAATGTTCAAAGAAACATAAATTGACTCCAGTGTTTCTTACTAGGGTAAAAAGGCAACCAATTCCCTTCTTAATCTGGAGGCCTTCAAAGCACCACTGCCGAAGCTAGCTTTCAGAGGCCAGAATTGCGTTAAGACTGTAACAACCTGAGATGTCTTCAGTGTAACACTAGCAGCCAACAACACTGGGGAAAACGATTTTGCATTCATTTGTAGTCAAAGCTGGACTGTCACATAGCATCACCTTAGATGCCTCCAGAGCCTCAAACATACACAAAGGTTCTGGATAGTGCTACTCAGTACTCCCCCACAGATCAGCTGATGAGGCCCAGGTCCTCAAGAAAACCATAACAAAAAACCACCAAACAACAAAATTACAAACAAAAAACTGAACAAAACAACTAAGAAGAAAGTAACAAATGGAAGTATAGTCCCCTTGCCTAGCTCCAGCACAGAACAGTAAGCAACTGATTGATGAGCTGTGGGAGTCAGTGCTGTCCTAAACCAAGAGGCTTCTTGGAGAACCCAACTCTAGGTAGGAACTGCCTCCAGGCAGCCCAAAAATTGGAACAGTGGACTAACCAACTGCTCCCAGAACACAATGTTTGTGTCTCCATTAGCAGATAGCAACTTGTCCCCACATAAATCAGAAGCCACAGCAAACACATTCCTCCCTTCACTTGAAATTCTGATACAGTTCCATGAGATCAGAGTGGACTGCTGAGGCACTAGGTCTATCAAATTAAGCAGGAAAAGAAAAAAAGGGACAAGTTAATGGGAAAGTTTTAATGTTCTGTTTTCTTTTTTAGTCAAGAACTAGCATCTAAATCCAGAACCAAATGGTCAGCAGAATTAGCCAACAGGGTTTTTGGTTTGGTTGGGGGTTTGTGTAGAGCATGGGGGAGAGGGGGGTGGTATTTGGGTTTTTTTAGTACCTAAATACCGAAGTACTGCTTCTAAAGGCTTTCGAACCACTTGCTTTAATAGCAATGGGTTTTCCGATGCCTCAGGTAAACGTGCTGTGCCTGTAACAACAAAGAAAAATAATTAGAGTGCAAAGACATTTAGATATTATAGCAAAATTAAATGAATAACTCAAGTGTCCTAAACACCTTTCCAATTACAAGGAAATTTTACAGGTTGCAAGCATGTCTTGGCAACAGGACACAAATACAGGAGAATACTAAACGTACTAGCAAACGTGAATATTTTAAAACAGCAGCTCATGAATTCTCAACCTTATTTGTCTAGCCTATAATCAGTAAGAACCTCTGCAACACAGCTACATTTTGTGAAACCACTAGCTACATACAAAAGAGCACCTTAGGAAGTTGCAACTCAAACTTTATAGGAAAGGAACCTCAAAGGGCTCCTTTGCAAGTAGGTCCCAGCTGCATCATCACTCACATTCTGCTTTGATTGCTGCACTGTTAATAGGCAAATAGGGATGTCTTGCAGCATGCCAAGGGCGCAAGATATCTCGACATAAACGTCTGGCAATTCTTGTCAGTTTTGTTGTGTGGAGATAGAAGGCTTGTCGTGTCTTCATAGCAAACTTGGGACTCCCACTGTTTCGTACTGGCACACCATGAGGACTCTAAAAAAGAAAAATAAATATTGTTTCTAAAAAATAATTATTAGAAAAAGAAGAAGAGAAAGAATATCATATAAAATCAGCTACTGATTCGCAGACATAAGAACAGAAACAGTACTTTCAGCCCAGGTATTCCCCATTTCCCAAATCTCACCCATCAACATTTGGCATTTTCTTCCAAAATATCTCAAAGGAAGGTATGTATGTTCTCTTCACAGGGAAGTATTTATTTCTGTACTGTCCCAATTTTTAAAGCAGGGATCCAAAAGCCAGGTGTGAAGAAGTTATCCGATGCTATCATATGAGTTAGTGTTTATAGAGTCAACAGACCCTCCAACTTTGGGTGCTTAAGAGCTGCTCTGCTTACACAATGCAAGCTCCTTATAAGAAATCATTTGTAAGAGGGAAAGGAAAAATCAGAAAACAGCTGATGGCTAAAATATACATCACAAACTCACTTCCCAAAGCAAGCTTACAGCATGCAAGAATGATTTTCTCTCAAAGTTTCAGGAATTTCTGTTTTAATTCTTCCTCTGAATTCAATGACTGCATTTACAGAGTCAACAAATGTTCACTGCATGTAATAAAGAATACTACTGAAAGGAATTTATCAACTACTTAAGAGTCAAAGCAGTATATTCTTCATGAAAGCAGCAAGTCAACCAATAAAATAATAAAAGTACTTTCTTGTTATCTCAGATCCGCCCACAGCTGGAAAACAGGAAGAAATCTCAGTCTGGGGAGAACAAGGCTTTCCCCTCTTTGAATATTTACATACTTGTAAATTAACAAGCAAGAGGTACAGGGCTGGTAAAACCTAGCAGTTATCACAGCAATTGGGTAGCTTCAGAGGGCAAACAGAAGCCTAGAAAGGACAGAGGTTAAACAAAAGAAATAGCATAGAAAGGGAATGATAGCAAAGATAGCAAAGAGAGGAAAGAAACCAATCTAAGACCCAAGTTCAGTGTGCGCTATTCTTTCTGTCCACGCGATGCAGCTGCTTTTTCCAGTCAGCTCAATGTATGATGCTTCCAGACTGACCTTCAAATTCAGAAAAACTCTAAGAATTTTGGTTTTTAAATAAATGGAGAAAAATTAAACAGAAGCAGCTCATACAATACCTACATAAACCTATTCAAAAGGGAATGGCATTAATAAAAGAGGGAGAAAAGATAGGGGATCTCTAAAAAAGCCACTAGCTATTTGGGTATCTAATTTTAAATGTGCCTTGGGAAAGGGAACAGGTTTCAGGAAATAATGAATTCCTTGATGAAAAAAAAAGTCCTCCTGCCCCTACAGCAAAAATCATAGAAACTGAATACCAGAAACACTGTCTGGCATTTCATATCCCATGCATTTGATGCCTAGTTTGCTAAACAAATCCTGGTTGATTTTTCTTTCCTTAAGGCAGTACTTGGCTACAAATTAGTTACAGCTGAAGTTAAATTACCAACTTTTGCAAGACATCAAATACCAAACCCAAGGACAACAATGGAGGCTGAAGGCATTCTTTTTGTTGTTAAATATTTAAGAACAGTGAACAACTACTTAGATATCATGATACCTTGCTTTCCAGGCAAAAGCACTCAGCAGTCTGCTTTTCAAATACCTACCAAATTATTGCGGTTTGGTCCTGGTCTCTCCCCATCTAACCGTGTTGGCATTTTCAAGCCACCGTATTTCTTCCAGTAGGTCCAACAGGATGCACAGAGGCGACACTGCATGTTAGGGGGACCCCAAGAATACCACTGGTAAGACTGTGTGGCTAGAGATAACAAAGGTGGAAATTATATATATCCTTAAACAGGATCACTTTTCAGAGCTTATTCTCTTTAGAACCATCACAAAAGAAAACCCAGACAAAGATAGTGCAAAGCTCAAACAAACCTTAAAAAAATGATGGCTTCACAGTCATCACCACAGTTAATGATACTTATGATTTTAGCAGAATTAATTACACATATAAATTCCTTTTAAAACATGAACAGAAAAAACAACTAGTAGGATGGGAAATTTTCCTGCCAATAAAACTGAAAGCTCTCAATTTGCAAGACTGGTAGACAACTTCTGCAGAGCATGGGGGAGAGGGAAATTGTCTTCAGGAACAACCCATACATTAATCCCATGACTAAAGAATGTATGGAATCTGTGACTTGACTTCTCATAAAGTCCTACATTCCCGCATATCTAAAGGCTCCCCATAAATGAGCACAATCATTAGAATGCAGTGTATTAATATCAGGCAGTAGACCAAATACAATGATTTTTATATTATTATAATTATATATATTTCAAAATCTACTAAAAAATAAGACAAATTCACACCTTGGTGATTCAAGCCTTTGCTCAACAGCTATATGCAATTATGTAGAACATTTACTAACTCCCCCTTTAGTACTTCATAATTCTATCTACAAATGTAATACCAGTAACTCAAACAAAACCTCTGCTCAAATGCTTGCAATGTCAAATTCTGTACTGCAACCCTTCCAAAGCCTTCTCTCCCACCCTCCACACAACACAACTTTTACTTTACTGTTTGCAGCACAGCACACACTCTCTCTATGAACAACCACCATACTGGCACATCACTTACTGTAACAGCTTTCACAAGCCCGTCCTGCTCCTGCGTTCTGTGCCTGTACTCCAGTACCATTCACCACTCCTGGTTTGACATTATTTACATTGATCTGGTTGGGGTTTGGCTTGTTACTTAAAGAAAAAGAAGGAAAAACATTAATTAAGGCATGCAATTTTCTATTTAACTTTCAAAAGTATGGCCCAAAATATTTGAAAATTCAGATTTCATTCATCATGTGGCTTCCAGAACAAGCTGTGCTTACCAGCAATCTCATTCTGTGAACACACTGTCTCTGACAACATTTACATAACGCCGATAATAAAACTACTATGATGATAGTCAGATGTCACTTTCAAGAGTCCAAAACCATTTAAAAACAATCAAGCAGTGACGCCATGTAGGTATCTTACTATTCCAGACATTCTAGTCTAGGTAACAAAATTATCTCACCTACAGCCTCTCTCAGTCCTCAACATGAGGGATATTTTATTTAAATCTCCAAAAAGAAGGCTGAGGGGGTGCAGCAGGAGAGGTAGGCAGAGAAAGAGCAACCCTTGCCTTATTGGGGGAAATATAACCCTAGATGCAGTCACAAATATTTCCACATTGTCTTACTGCAAAGGTTCGCATCTTGTAGCCGCAGTTTGCACAAGGCCACCCAACCCACTGAACAAAATCTTTGGACCTAGCGTACACACAGATTTTCATGAATATGAGCCTTCTGACAAGTCTTAAGCTATGGTCTGTGCTTTTAATAGGAAACATTTACATCTCTACTAAACAGAAAAAGTCTGAAAGCTTAACATCTGCACAGCAAGAAATGCAGAAATGCACTGATGGCGTCACCAATACATTCCAATGTAACACCTGAATCACCTCAGCGCATCGCTATAACTCTCTTAAAAATGTTGACTCAGAAAAAAAAAAAATGATCTACTGGCAGAAGCAGATAATGGAAGGGCAAACAGAATCTTGGCCTAGAGAGCAGCATAGAATGGTACAAAATCTCTACAGGGGAAGAGGTACCCAAGAGGGAAAATGAGGCATTCAAAAAAATCCTTGGCAGCTGAGGGAACAAGAATGATCAAGAACTGATATTGCAGGGACAGGATTTCTGAAGAATGGAGGAAGATGGGAGAAGCCACATGAGAAGTTTCAGACAAGAATAAAGAGGGAGCTTATAAAATACACAAGGACTCCCAGGTGCTGTTAGGAGCTCAGTTTATAGAAACAACAAAATGTAGACAGCCTTTGGTGACAACTTCTGAACACAAGTCCAAATGGCAGTGACGATTCCGTTTCTCCCTCATATTCTCTTACCTGAAGACCAAAGGAAGTGGACATATTCCTTTTATTTCCAACTAACAAACCCATTATTTAAATCCACTTATTCAGGCAGAAATATCTTAAAATGGCTTTATGAAACCACATTTTCTTATCAGTTGCACACTGACATACGAGTCACAGTGATTTCAGCAACCCAGAATACTTAACCTGGTTAATACACTCTGGTTAGAGCTGCAAAAACAGCACTGTGGGAATATAGCCAAATTAATGTCTTTCTAATGGGGCATCAATATTAGGTTTCATGTTCACAGCAATGATCCCTGAAAGCAAAGGAGTTCCAAGTGACTGAATTCCAAAGACAACTGTCCCTCCCGGCTCCAGAACAAAACCAAATGCCTCTGGAAAGCTTACACTGCCCTGGAAGCCAGGTCATACTTCTCATCTAAAAATGTCTGATCAGGGACTGAGATACAGAACTCAGTTAAGCTCCATTTCTACAGAGACAAAATACATTCTGCGGTGCATGCCCTAAAGAAACTACATACAGAGGTAAGCAAGAATTTGCCCAGTCCAGGAAAAGCTTTTGACAGCGTCCTTATGATGCTCCTCGCTGTAACGTTCAGGGCCTTTCTGCAGAAGAGAAAGCTGAGGAGGCTAGGCAGCACAGAAACACTGTAAATAGTTTGCTCCTTCAGTACGCTGAGCAGCCCATACACAGCCCAGAGAAGCAGAGAAGAGAGAGAGGGGAAGACCTTTAGATTAACAAGCCTGATTAGGTTTTCATCTCCTTTTGATTATTAATTTGCCTGGCTCATACAAAGATTAAAGTGGGTTTGGGCATTTATCAGAATGGCACAAAGTTCTGACACCACAGATAGCAGGAGATCTGCAGATGCATTTAACAAAGGGAAAGTTGAAAGAGGGTACATTCATGCTTCCCAGCATTATAGTGACTCTGGAATGTCACTATAGTAACCTGCTGCAGAAAAACTTTCGCCAATGATTCACTAGCAAGCTCCCTGTGCAAACATTACCAAGATGCTGCAAAAACAAACAGTTCTTACAGATGCACACTGTTGCAAGCAGCTCTTCTATACATGGCCTTATCCTCCCCAAAAGACAGTAAAGGAGTCTGTAATCCATCAGTAAAGCACAACAAATGTTTTGGATTTTTGAGCAGCATGCCAGGAAGGCTTGTAAACAGTAAGTTGAGAACAGGACTGCACACACTGGCATGCAACATTCAAAGTACTAAGATCTCGTGCAGAAAGTGATGGCCTGACTCCACTGTGCTTTCTACAACCCTTATCAAATTTGTACTTCAAGCACAAGAAAAAGGGATGGACAGGTGAAAGCTGATCACTAAATCACGCTGATTACCATGAGATACATGCTCTGTATTTGTGGCAGGAACTTCACTTTAGGATTTTTGGAACACTACAATTAACATAGCTGCAACAAGCACCAGAAAGTGTCCTCCAAAGCTAAGGTCAAGTTTCACAGGGTCAATACCAATAAATTCAGGTAGCTAATGCTTTCAACATATGGGAAGAAAAAACCTTTTAATTGTTGATGATATGTTAATTAAACTTATTTAATATCACCAAAGCCTGCTACAGCTATTAACAAGAGAATTAGACGAATAAGTGGATGAATCATTAAGCAATTAATGAAGCTGAAGTGAAAGATGCAAATAAGGTAGGAAAAATACTGATGGTGCGGTAAGCTATCATTTCTAGTTCTTACACCAAGAACAGAAATCTCTTAAATGGGTTTCAATTGCAATGGAGCAGTCAGTTATGCTAGAACAGGGATCACCAAGTACAAATTTCCAGGCTGTACTCTGCAGGAGACCAGTCTCAATTTAAGAGATTCAGGTGATAAATAAAGCACATGCAGAAAGAAGGCACTGGAAGCCAGCCATCATGGGCTGAAGCCCTTGCCCCCAAAAAATCAAAATGAAGATAATCCTAAGCCACACAGAACACTGAAATCCCTTCACTATATGACTAACTAGCATGTAACACACAGAACAGTGATAAAATTTTAGTTGTTAAAAATAACTATAAATTCAACACCATCCTGTTACTGACAAAACCACAGTGGTGCTAGATGCAACAGAATAATCAAGAAATAAAGCCTCAAAAATAAGTACAACTTTAAATCCTTTGTGAGGAATATTTATGCCATGTACCTCTAAGCATCTAATACAAGTGTCTAGATTCCTTATTCAGACAACGAAGGCAAATTCCCAGCACAACTCTCCGGGCTACTGTAAATATCCACTTCTAAGAACAGGCCTACGACTGCTAAAGAATACTTTTTGAAAATCAGAAGCTTTCTCCAACAAAAAGTTGATGATCACCATTCTAAATAGCACAGTTACAAAAGAAAGAACACTGTTACACCTTCAAGTTTTCTGTGCTGCAATGCACCTCTGCACAATTAAACAGGGAAGGAAAAGTCTGGCTCCTCAGAGGACAACCAAGAACCAGATAAGGGAATTGTCTTCAGTTTGTTAAGCAATGGCCCTTTGTAGTCATCCAAAGTTTTGACTTAAGTCTCCCAGATTTTATTTTACTGATTTTATTGTTTTATTCACTTAAAAAAAGAGGCAGGGTAGGGAGAAAATATTTCTCTACTTTACAAGTGCTTGCAAGGAAGCGTTTGCAGCTTGTCAAAGTGCTTTGAGATTCTCACATAAAATTCAGTAATAGAATGTATTAATTCACATTTACAGATGTACATTTAAAATTTGCATTATTTACATCAATACATTTTGGAGACTGGGGATTGCATGAAGCACTTCATGCTTCCCTTTCTGTTCTTATTCCTTCTGGGATCACTTAGACCAACGCAAAAGAGAGAAAAGCCACACAAAATTGTATGTCTCTGCTGTCATGATTTGCAGATGTCATAATCCCAAAAAGCAACAGCTTTGCAACTAGACCATCACCAAAAAGAAGCAAGTAACTAGTACATATGATACCTGTAAGATTAGTAAAATAAGAATATGACTTCCACAAGAGCTTGAAGATTATGTTTGGGTACATAGAAGGAGAAAGAGATGGAGACTACACCTGCAACAAGAAAGGTCTCTGAGTTCCACATTCATGCTAATGAATGGCAGGATGAAGCATGTGAGAACATGGAATCTCTGTGCATTTGGGCTTCTGCTGCCGCTTTATTTAACACCTCTCCCACTGACAGGGAAACTGGTACAGAAAATAACTTATTCCTCCCCCCCCCGGCCCCCTCCAGTATTTCCTAAAAGCAGAATTCAACTGATTTCATGCCGCCTTCTTTCACCAGGAAGTCATACAACAGGAGGAAAATTTTACATCCATTTTATCAATTTGACATCCATTTTATCAATTAAACAATATGTTAGTTAACGTATAACACAAAATCAACCGTGACTGGAAATCAACGCCAGAGACAAAAAGATCAACCACACAGGCAGAGACAGAAGTATTTTCCTGAAGTAAAGAGGCAAGCTGCTGATCTGATTATATTCTACAGACAGCGACCAGAACTATCTTGCTGAGATAGTGTTGAGGGATACCACTCCAGACAGCCATTATCAAATAAGCAGCATAACCTTTCAAATACAGAACCCTACCTACACAACACATTATAATCCAAAAGCAAAAGCAAGACTACCAGCCTCTCTCATCTGCAATATCCTTTTGCATCTGCAGTCTCAATTATACTGGCTTTTGCTTTACAAGCTTATGACATTGTGAATTCATGTTTAATTTGATGTCCAGTGTCCCCCTGCAGAGTAACACCATGCACAACAGCAACACTGTTGAAAAACTGCATGACAAGAAATTTATTTAGCTTCACTTTGAATATTACACCTAATTTTTAGCAAATTCACCTGAGAGATACTGACATATTTCAAAGCAAAAAGGAAATCAGGGAACCTCAATTTTCACAAGAAATAAGAGATGGTCTTGCAAGCTAAATATGTGAAACTTAGTTTTGTCTTAAGTAATGGAACACATGGTAGAAGTTTATAGATATTTGAAAGGAGATTGTATAAAGAGTGAAGGAGCTATTGGGGGTAATACACATGGAAACGTATCTGGGAGTGAAAGCTGAAAAGAGAAAGGACAGAGGAGAATTTAAATTCTGCACTGGATTATGCAGAAGAAATGCAATAGAGGGAACACTTTAATAAGAATTTATATACCAGTATGTATTATTTTTAATATATTTCTACATACAATTTTTTAGAGAGAGAGATATATATATATATCTCACGTTAGGAAACAACCACATACTGGTGATCCACTGATGACAAAAATGAAGAAAAACAGAGGTATTATCAAGCAGTTAATTACCTACCCTTTTATTCACAACTGTGCTGACCTGCTAGCAAGTCCCCAACTCCCAGTTGGTATAAAATAAAAATCAGAAGATACATAATGATTGCTTCAGGATGGCAACATTATACAGGATGAAGGAAATAAGCAACATAACAGCACACCATCCTAACCAGGAAAGCCCCAAAAGGAAAGTCCTCTGCTGTCCATCAAGGAAATTCACTTCTGGAACACAGAGTAAGGTCAGCACATGGGAACAGCTTTGCCTTTTACATACACATAAGCAGCAGCATAAACGTACTGAGAGGAATGCTGCTTTGTTCTAGCCAGCTCTGAATTACCAAAGCTATCATGTTTTCTTCCACAGGGCAGCTAGTTCTTTATTAGCACCAGGGTGGTTAGCATTAACTCAGCTAAAATAAAAAGGAACTCAAGCATCAGCATAAAGTTCATTATATTGGTAACCCAATTTAATAGTAGAACAAACATGTCATAGAACTATGTCTCTCATTATATAATTAAAGCAAATATATAATACTGGCAGGCCATCAAAACTGCTACACCAAACCCTCTACAATGAAAAAGAAAACAAAACAACACAAAAAAGATACTTACTAGTTGGGTATATATACTTGTTTTAGTTTGCTTTCTGCTTCTGCTGCTTTCAATCGTTTCTTTAAAAAGAAAAGAAGAACAAAGAAAGTTAAACCAAAAATAAAATAAGCAGTATTTTTATAGGTATATTACTTAACTCCCAGGTAAAACTTTAGCACTTATTAAGGTACAATGAAGTTCTCCTCTCACTAAGCAGCAACCACAAAACCCTTTTTCAACAGGAAAGCATCCTCTGAAAACAACTGCAAGCATCAGATGACTTTGTACACAGCTTTTCAAAAAGTCCAAGAGATGACAATCTACTGCTTATAGGGACAAACTTTTAATTCCTGTTCACTTCAGTACACATTCACGCATTGTTCCTGCCACAATCTCCGTTTGTTTTTTTTACCTGCAGAGGAAGATCTGACGTATCAGTCTGTGCTTGTTCTCCATGACAACATTCACCAACTGGACAATAATAGGTATCCTTATGTACCCTGTCAATCACATTTACTCAACAGCTGAACCATTTCAAGGAAGACTTTTTCTGTTGATAGTCCTCACTTCTGAAGACCAAGTGACTCAGGAGATCTTTAAAAGTTAAAAGGCCCCTAATGAAAACCGCCATTGCCAGGGCATTAAGGAACATTGACACAGATGTGTTTATGCGAAACGCATATACGAAGTAGACTTTCGGAGCATGGGGACACAGTACACACCATTTGTCTCTTTCTGTGGCCCTACTTCAGTAAAACCATCCATTAACTTCTGTCCACATTTCTGTAGTAATGGATCAGAGGATCTTTTCAATGGGATGTATGGAGAAAATTCCCCCAGAATAGATCTGCTCCTTTCTTTCATTTAGCTACAGCTGTGAACTTGCTGATAGTCCACAAGAACATGTCAGAGCTGTGCAATTAGCATAAGCTTTACTAACTGGTGAGAATCCCTTTTGTAACTCAAACCTTCACACCATTTAAAAAGAGAGACATTCTAAGGCTCAAGTTTTCCCTTTATTACATAACCTAAATTAATTTAGGGTGAACCTCTGGAGGCCTCTAGTCTGGTCTCCTGCTCAGGCCACACTCTTCAACATCCATGCTGGTAACACTGGTCTGCACAAACCCAAAACAATGTTTTCCAGACAAACCAGCGTCATGGCGATAGCCTAGACAAACAGGTTAACTTAGCATTTCCTATGCAGCAGCCTCAAGGTATCGTGCAGGAAAATAACTGAAAGCTGAATTCAGTATCTTCATAGAAACATGTACGCACCAGGAAAACGTAAAACTGAAGAATGCAGCACTGAAGAACGGACAAATATTTTTACACGGTCACAATGAATGCACAGAAGAAACAAAAGTTTCCCATAAGCACAAAGCTTGCTCTGATCAGAAGGACAGGCTTAAGCAAGGATTTTCCATCTGACAGTCTGACAGTTTCTCACCAAAGCTCTCTAGATTCATTAAGAATTCCCCTCTTTCCTTCTGCAAATAGAAGTCAACCGATCTTAGAAATCAAAGAATGAAGTTTTCAGAGAAGAGAACAAGGGCTGAGAAAGCAGAACTTCTGAAAGCTATCCTGATACTATGGGTACACCTTCACAGTGCTGCATTCAAAAGCTGACTTCTTTCTGCTGATATAGGCAAGTTTTCCAGATTCTGATGAACCCTATAGACTTGAAAGAATCAATAACACAGGTTTTGCTAAAAACTGGTGATGAAACTAAAAAGGTCCTCCCTTTGAATACAAACCACAAATTCAAACATTTTCAAACCACCCCTACCAAAGTCTTTGTATGTGAGAATCCAAAGCATCCAATGATGGGCCTCAGAAAGTGCTATGAGAGTGGCTTTCCAAACAGCATCAGCATTCCTCCTCAACTTTGCAGAGAGGCACCACCCAAAAAAAAGTCACCCTTCCAACAAAATGTATGCTCAGATGCCTTTCAGCTCAAGAACTGGAGGCTGTTCCACCCACAGCCTGAACTGGAAAACAGGTAGTCTTCCCCTAGGCACAGATTACCACAGCAGTTACATCAATAGATGAACAGTCACAGAGCTCATTATCTCCCCAGGAATTACAAGGAAGTCCAACATAGAATCATAGAATAGTTAGGGTTGGAAAGGACCTTAAGATCATCTAGTTCCAATCTCCTGCCATGGGCCGGGACACTGCCAGGGATGGAGCATTCACAACTTCTTTGGGCAACCCATTCCAGTGCCTCACCACTCTCACAGTAAAGAATTTCTTCCTTATATCTAACCTGAACTTTGCCTCTTTAAGTTTAAACCCATTACCCCTTGTCCTACCCACTACAGTCCCTAAGGAAGAGTCCCTCCCCAGCATTCTTGTAGGCCCCCTTCAGATACTGGAAGGCTGCTGTGAGTTTCTCTTCTGAGGCTGAACAGCTCCAACTTTCTCAGCCTCTCTTCATAAAGGAGGTGCTCCAGCCCCCTCATCATCCTCGTGGCCCTCCTCTCGACTTGCTCCAACAGCTCCATGTCCTTATTTTGAAGACACGAGAACCAGCACACAGTATTTCAGATGGGGTCTCACAAGAGCAAAGCAGAGGGGCAGGATCATCTCTTACAACCTACTGGTCACACTCCTTTTGATGCAGCCCAGTATACTATATAAGATACTGATAAACATCAGATACTGATAAACAGTTTAAAACACTGCTTGATGAAACTTGCATAATGACCCTATTTCCTTGAGACCTAAGCAGGAAATTCAGGGAACTTCCACTAGTACAAAACTGCTTGGGTTATTTTCTACTAGACTTCTAGATTGGGCAGTGGGGGAAGCAGCCATTTTCTTGACAAAAGCTCCCAAGGGGACTATCTAGACTCATTATGTCATGACAGTTTTGGAAATCTATGAATGCAAAAGCTTCATGCAAGCACAAAGTATTACCAGCAGCTGAAATATTCTACTATCCACAATGTAAAGTCATTTGTCTTGGAAACATGCTTAATTTAGGGCATTGAGCAACATTTTAGTAAACTGGTGATGAATGTTAACCTCACACCACAGATCTTTGTGATTGAAGATCATGGTGCAAACTCTGAGCTAACAACTGCCATAAGTCACCTGGACCTAGCAATACTCTCCTCTCGTACAGCTGCCTGGGGATCAGCACAGAGCATGACATACACCATATGCCTTTATTACAAACTAGTATACCAGGAAAATTGAAGGTTTTCAGAAGGTACCACAATGGACTGGATAAGAAGAGGTTCTGCACTAAGTGCCTAATGCGGTGGGCAATCAATAGACCAGATATGATGAGTTTCCCATTTTCTGACAGTAACTGATACCAGAAGGTACAAAAGACAGGTGCCTGAAATGTAGTCCTGCACAATTTCAGAATAATCCCTTCACAGAGAAAGTGCTTTGCTAGGTTCTTGGCAAATTATTAATTGATTTGTGCTTGAAGCGCATCTACACTATAAATTCTTAATGTTGTCTGATGCAGTGATGAATGTTCTCATCCACAAAAAAGCCCTGAACATTTGCAAGCTTTTCCTAGTAGTTTGGCTTAAATGATATCTTTTGTCTTTGAGTTATTTATATATCTTAAGTATACCCTCTTATTTACCTCATTGTATTTGCCTCATCTATAAAAGGGAGATATTACCAACTTGTATATCCCACAGGCACTAAGGGATTAAAATACTAAGCACTGTACATTCGAGTTAGTACAAACATCTGTCTTTCATATATCCTCTCCCTAGATCTGACATCTTTCATTCTACCCACTAAGCTTGTTTGTGGCCATTTTAGAAAGAGTGAACATTTATAAAGAGCAAATAACAGAAGAAACCCAGAAATGCAAGGGATGTCTCAAGGTCTACAATGCAGGAGTTGGGTTGGTAAATAGCACAGGAATACCTCAAACATTCTTAAACATTAAGCCTTTATGACAGGGAAGATTAATTTCATTTTCTGGATTTAGAGCAGAACTTTCACACAGTTTATTCTTTTCCAAAACTCTGAACATGCAAGCGCTGCTGGGGAGCAGGGGAGATGGGACAGAAAAGTTAGCTAGTCCGTGAGCATTTGAAAGAAGTGTTTCCAGCTGCCTGTGCTCCAGCAACACATCTAAGTACTGATGTGTGGTACCTACCGTCTCTGTCTCTTGCCTGCCAAAACTGCCATAGTTCCAATGTTAGTGTAGGAGGTGTTTGGGGATAAAATGCACTACGTATGCAGAAAACCATTTCTTTGATGTTGTTTCTACTTTGCTAGCACACAGAACTTTATGAAGGCTAGTACATTAAGATGTCACTCTCAACTCTTGGCTAGGTACAAAGGCAGCTTGCTTCCCTTAATAAGGATGTTTTCTATCCACATCAAGACTAACCTAGAGCTCCCTCCTTTATTTAAGCTCCCTGCCTCATGTAGCCAAATATAAGGGCACTTCCACTTTCTCTAGTATCTTTTCAACATTATACATCCTTAAAACTGATTGTCTGTTCCTTGACTTTTCCAATAAAAAATTAGCACAGCAGAGATTGATGATATTTGATCTTTCCCCTCAGGTTATATGGTCCTCAGGCTCAAATAAAAATTCAAAAAGTAAAATAAAGTCTTCAATTCCCTAAAAGTGTGTGACTAATTCAGTCGCCTGCCACTGCTAGCTGCCATGTCTCATGCTCTTCTCAACTGCATCTCAACAGTTATAAAGAGTTATGTTTTAAAGCTTTCAGAACTTCCCCTCATGATATGAAAACAGTAGAATTTAAAGATTGGGGAGTGGGGGGAAGGGGTGGGCAGGGAGGGGAGGGAAATCAAAAATCACCCTGGAATTCACAACTATGTAAGAACTCAACTTTTACTTTGGATCAAAACATAGGCATACCCAAATATCACATCAACTCTGAAAGAGTTTTTACGTCTCTGGGGGAAGTCACCAAACAGCAGTTACTCAGTGGATGCCACTTCAAATATTTCTAAATCAGAAATATATACTCTTGTGTACTGACTCAGGAAATCTGTCTCAAGAAAAGGATGCATTCAAAGGAGACACGGGATACTGAATTTGGAATGCATCTCCTGTTTTCTCTGAGAGAACTCTGACAGGGCGTCTTTGACAGGACAACTCTTGGGATCACTTTGGACAGACATTCACAAGCCTATATCAGACCACAAATTCAGAGTTGACACTGCAGTAGAATTCATCCTTCTAGCAGTTCTGTTCTTGGAGAGTCAGTGTATCTCTTGATATGCCTGAACTCCTAATTACCTTGGGTAACCTTCAAAAACGTGGCAGAGCTGAAGCCAGATAAAAATTACTGGATAAGAGATCCAAGTGCATGCTCCAAAATGCTCAATCACAGTATCTTACTCACAAGGCAAGGAAGCGCTGTACTAAGCCTTTTGATCTTAGGTATACCAACATACGCATACCCAATTGTTCAATTCCAAGAAAAGGGTCTTCTGTTGAAAAAATTTAGCTTCCTCAATGGCAAGAAACAGATGAATTCTGCTTCAGGATTACGACAATGCTTACTCAGTCCAAGAAAATCTCAAAGGAAATACAGGACAATGTAAGCAGTTCCCAACTAACTGTTTTTCATCAAAGGAGGCAATTGGCTGATGACGAAGAACTTCATTATTATGTTGCATAACTCTGAGAAACAGACAGTATAAATGGACGTTTTTATGTTAACTCAGCCAAAGATTCTACAGGAATGAGCAAGTTACCAATATTTTTTTAAAGTTAATTGCATATAGCCTTGGAATATAACTTCATCATCCTCCTAGGAGGAGGACAAGTCAAAGCGAAACAATTTGGGATACACACTTTTCTTATCCTTACTTAGCATATTCATGTACAAAAATGCTGTTAGCCTCAGAATCATTTTGTGGTATTTGAGTCAGGAAAGAATCTACACAGAGAAAACGCTACAAAGAAACAAATGGAAAAAGTGGTGAGGGATGTGCTTTGCCAAAGACTGCACAAACGAAGTAAAATATAAATGTAATACATCATTATTTCAACTACAGCTTCCTATGCTTTCTTTGTGGTTATATATAGATAGCTCTCCTGGGCTTTTTATAAATGTTTAATAGTATTATTTCCTTGTACAACCTGGGAATTTGAGATGAGGTCTTCAGCTCAGCTCAGACTTAACTGATGTGACATCTCTGTACTGCAATTTCTACCTGTTTGGCTTATACTCGTACTGTCTCCTAAGTGTAGAGCTTCTAAATGGAAGTTTCCCCACATCCCACTCCCTGGAACTACTGGGCAGAACATGTACGATACAGTACAACCATGATAGAAAACCCACTACATTACAAAACATGTTACATATTACAAAACAGTAGAGAAACTGTGAGTTTGTTGAGTTTTTTAATTGTTGCAGGAACAAATAATCAGCCTTTCATGCAACTGTTCCCTCTCCAATTCTGTCTATGTAAAAGAAAGTTCAAGAAAGTGGAAATAGCAAGAGAATTTAACCACTTCCTAATCAACACAGTTTCTCCAGTTGTTTTGCCTTCCCAGCACATAAGTTCTCACTTTTTCTGATACCTACCAGGTTGCTAGATGGATTTTTATGACTAATATGCAGGAAAGAAGATAAATGGGTTCTTCTCAGTGCAAATATTGATCGCAGAACAAGCTGAGTACATCTCCTAAACAGCTGTAGTCAGAGAGTATAGCAGCACTCACTATATCAACAATACACAGTTCGATGGTGAAGGAAAGACCATGACCTCATTTCTCCAACACATTTTTCCCCACCATGCCAGCTTTCATCACCATCCCACTGTCATGCCACCTATTCTTTTACTGGAAGCAAAAGTTTATACTGACAAATGAACTTGGGGAAATTCTGGAATGAGGATGCTGTTGATAAAAAATATAAAATTGATGCAAAAAAGAGTTCTCATTTGTCTAGAGGATCTGTCTGTAATTTAAACTGCATTCCAATCACAAAGAAAAAGGTAAAAATCACACTGCAAACCAAGGTGCCCAAACAGCACATGTCGAACACTAGTCAATGCCTCAGGCATCTTCTCTTTATCATAGGCTGAATTTCTAATGAAGCAAGTTAAGGCTGGACATTTTTGTAATTTTGTTTTTTCTAATACTTCAAATAGATGCTTAAACATAAAACTAATAATTATGATGATATGTTTCTCCCTTCTTTTAATTAATTTTCCCATTAAATATTATAAGTAGCATCTGATAGTCTGCAACATTTTGCATGCTGCTTGCATTGTGCTTTCTTTAAGGAACCAAGCAGCCTTCGTATTTAAACAAGTAGAGATAAAAATGATTGTAAACAGTAGTCAAAGTTGATTCTCAAGTATAGAGTCTGGGAATTTGAGCTATCAACGCTTCCCAGACAAATACTTCACATGCAGTGCTTACATGGGGGATCCTCTGTGCATCTGGATCAGACATGGGCAGGCAGAGATGGAGCATAGGCATGGATGCCTGCTGTACATCACTGCCCAGCCCCTAAGAGGTCAAAACTGAATTTATTGCTGATCTTGAATTCTATGGGCAGAAATTAACTGTATTCCTTTCCTCAAACTGCTGAATTCCTAAACAGACATCTGAAAGCTCCAAACAAATAACGTGGAAGCAAACATGAAAAGAAAGCACAAACGCCAATGCTACATGTTTGCATCCACAGAACGGCTGAAGAATTTAGTGACAAAAGAGATTGCTCAGTGCTTCAGATCATTAACAGAACCCACCTATTGGAAAGGCTGAGCCCCAAGAGGGAGAATGAAACAACAATGTTCGGTTTCAAAGACAAGAAAAACATCTTCCATTAGAAAGAAATACGTGATTCTGACTCTCTTACCTGCTGAACGTATCTGTCTGTAGTTTTCCACATATAGTAATATTCTATTATGCTTGTTAAGGACTTCCATGGGAGCTAGGGACATAAAGAAAAAGCAGCAGTCATTGCAGAGAACTGGCACACAGCCTCACTGAAAATTCACATGATTCCTTTGACAGTTTCTAGCAGAGTCTTGCAACTACTAACTCTCCTAACAAAAAAAGACAGTCTGAATCTCTTAAGGGCATTAGATGCACATGGGCCCCGTGTTAAATTAAATGCCCTTTCAAAAGAGTTCTTTCAGTGTAGAAGTAGAGCAGGTTACAGGTAAATCTTCATGCTGCATTGGCTCCACAGTAAACAAATCGAGAGGCACAATGTGAAAGGAATTCCACTGGCTCAGACTCTCTCTGAGCAGCAAAGACTCAAGCAAGAGTCACAGCAACACCATCACAATTCTGATCTGCTTAGCTTCTATGGAGTTTGCCCATTAAAATAAGGTAACAACTACTAACAGAATTGTGCCCTGCCAGCTCTGTTCTCTGTGTGAGAAGCACGAGGATTTCAGGACCAGTGTATTGTGCTGTTTCCAAGTCCCTCTGTCTAAAAGATTAGAGTATGGGACAAGAAACACTAAAACTACTTGTTTTGTTCCAGAGGACTCAAACAGCAACAGTGAAACTTGGCTCTCTTTACTTTGCTCCATTCAATCTGCATGCTGAGCACCTAGGGCAGAGCTTTGGACAAACTACAGGACACTCCCCTTGGATGCCCAAGATCCCTTCTTAAACTACCAGAAGGCCCTTTCTGAAATCTCGTTACAATAAGTGACCAAATTTTCATGTTTCAGAAGGCCCAATACTTATTCTCCTTCAAACACAAATTAATCTACAGCAGCTAGGCTGCCACAACACTTTCCTAAATCCTTCCTCAGCTGTAGTGGAGCATATGATTTTAAATTAATGTCTCTAAAGGAAAAGCTATCATCTGTGATTTGAAATTCTGACTGTGTAACAGGCTGTCATCAGCATGAGGTCTTCCTTTCCCCAATAAATAGCATGACACATGCTCCAGTTCAAAGCCCTCTTCTTCAATATGAAGAAAACCAACACAATTTAGACAAGCTGTAAGCCAGCTCTGTCACTGATTAGAACTGGTCACCATGTGGGCCCTCATTTTATATACTTACAAAATCTTGCTGAATGTCAGTGAAATCTTTTCCATATTTTTCTAGTGCTTCCTCAAAGAGGTTTGCCTCTGAAGCAGACCATTCCTCCATCTCATCTCTGCACAGGACTGGCCCACCTTGTGGCACAAGCGCAGAGATTGCCTTGGAAATGTCATAGACATTTTTGTGCAAAGTGTCCATAGCATGGAACTACATAGTTGTAAAAGAGAAAGATAAATGTCAGGGCAAGCATCTAGGGGAGAAAATGGTCAATGGTGAAACAGTAATAACAAAAATTCCGCACCAAGATTTGAGGGTGCAATGTTCTGTACCTAACACAAAGTCAATAAAAACTTGTTCCAACCTTAGACTCCCTGTAATTGTCAGTGTACAAGTTTAATGTTCACTAACAACAGTGGGGATTTTGTGGCATATCAATAATTCCTACTTAGCTATTCACCAGCACCACCACTGTAGCACTTAAGGTGTGTATTATTATTAAATGCACTATCCTGTGCATTTATGAAAATACATAGGATAGACACCCATTCACCCCAGGACTGAGCAGACCCTGTTAGGTACCATCCACACATGTGACATTAAGATAGAGGTCCAAGAGCACATTATGGTCAAATAATCCACAAAAATAGCACATAAGAGAAATATTTAAGTGCAGCAGCACAGGCATAAAGTCTCTTCAATGGCCAGAAATCCCCAGAAGATTCAAGTCAAGTCACACATCATAGCTGAGTAGGAAAAAAGAATTGCTCCCGTGAGCAATTACTCCTCAGAAAGCTGAGCTATGACTGTCTGCGACTTGTGATTTACAAGGGCTGAGAACATGTTGCGAGGGAGGAATTGGTATTAGTAAATGAAATTTTGGCTTTATTTCCTGATTTCTGCAGCTTTAATCAGGGCTCTCTTTGCCTTTCATCATACCAGTTTTGTGCATGTGCATAATTGATCTGCAGTGCTCTATCCTAGAATTTATTCTCTGTATGATTTCACATTACTCCAGTTATGAGGTGAGGCATTGATAACAGTTCTCTGGAGACTTCATAAATTTTATTCAAATTTTCATTAAACTAGCACAAAAGTTCAAGTTTTTCCTTTCCTATATGTACTCAGAATAATTTATGATTTTAAAATATTAACGATGTCACCACTCCTCATGTACACTAAAATACAGCTCACTGAAGAGAAGAACTAGATCAACTGAAATTTCTTATCTGACCACAAGCTCTTCCCCGAGGCAATCTTGCCCAGTGACAGCCTGCTGCTGGGGAAGTGATGAGGAGTGGCTTCTGGCATTACAACACTGCAGGCAGGCAGATTTGCATGCTTCTTAGGACAGCTACTAAGCCCATGCAAGAGATGGGCTGTGAAGCATGTCATCAGGACATTTTAATAAAACAGAACCAAAAAAAAAAAAAAATAGCTCCTAGACTTATCCATGATGGCTCATAGGAGGCACAAAGCCAGAAAAAGTTACTTCATATGTAAATAAAGGGCTCCTTTACAAAGACAGGATCTGCTTCACAGCAGGCCACAATTACAATCCATCTGCTCCTCTTTTTGCCAACTGTTATTGCTGAGGTGAGTATTTTGCATTTCTCAAAAACTTACAGTCCTCTTAAAAAAAGATCTTACCAGTGTGATGTCCCTAGAGGCTGCTGCAGCGCTCATGTGCAAACTCGGCTGTCTGACAGAACTACTGCAATCTAGTGCTCGGGCAAACGTACCAACAGACCTGAAAGAAATTAAACAGAGCATTAACTTTAATGCAAAACAAGCATAAATATAAACACACAATCAACACTCTTTGAGATCAGCAGATTCCATTTCTCACTAACAAGATTACATGGTTTGGCATAGTTCTGAGCCACTGACCATTCTCTTCAGATGTGGTTTGTTATTACTAACACTTTACTCGGTTCGTATGACCAAAGAGGCTTAGGCTTAGGAGGGGAAACAGTGAAAGACTCAAGGATCACAAATGGGGGAGTTTCAAAGTACTCTTTTACGCCTTACCTCTCAACAGACTTAAGCTTTAACAGAAACTAAGCACAAGCAACCTTTATGAATGGCAAAGTCTGTTCCACAACAGCAAGAGCAATGCTGTGTTACCCAGAGGTAGAGAGAGATGCCAAGACCAGACAGAAAAAAATCCAGTAACACACGCTTTTTCCTGAAAGTTTCCATAAAGTTAAAAATAAAATTTTGCAACTTAATATTGAATAATAAATATATATTATATAGCCTGAGTAAGAATACAGCAATTCTCAAATACTCCCCAATGCAAGCCGTTCCTGCATCTGAGGTCACAATCCCCATGATGCTCCTCATCTTAGTCCTAAAGAAATTAAGTTGGAGAAACCTTCAACAGGAAAATCAGTTCCAGCAATTCCTGCTCTCTTCACTGCTTGCTACACCACATGGGTGAAACACCTGTACTCCTGCACAGTAAACTGGAGCTGAATTTCTCTGAGCAACTACAGCAAAAACCAAGTGGGTTGGGTTTTCTTCTCTGCTTTTATCACTTCCTTAAATTAGTTGAGCACACAGAGGAACAAACTAGTGCTCAGCAGCACAAGAGCAGGAAAGGTAAACGCTTAAGCAGTAGTTGTCACCAAATATTTAAGTTTGGGCAAAATAGAAACCAGACTCCCCCACTCAAGGTTTCTGTGGAGATTCACACTTGCCCTCTCCCTGGCCTCCCAGTCACCATCCCCATTCTGCTTCGCAACTTCCCCACCCCCAGCTTTAGCTGAACTGCTAGTTTTTGTGTGTGTCACTGGCATCTTATTATAAACTGGACCACTCTGCTGATTCTGGGTAGAAGAAATTTTTATACCGATCTCCTTAGTGATCCTCATTATAGCATGCATCTTCAAGTGGCTGCATCAGCAAACCCAGTGGGCAGCAGTTAACAGCCAGAAAGAACCACTAGAAGCAGCCTCACCACTAAAGCCTACACACAGTGGAAACCCCCATCACAAAGCAGCTCTACAGTCACTCTAAACCAACCAACTTGAAAACCCCCATCCAGCAGGCACTTCTGCTCTCTCACTTCCTGCTGGGTCTTCCTCACACCAACACCAGAGCACTGTATGGCTCAGTGGCAATTTGAATCAATCCTGCTGCAAATTAATCCAGAAAACAAAGATCTTAGCATTTTGGTGGTGTCCTGTATTTCACTTGATTAGAAGCAACTGCGAAGCCACAGCCTTGTCAAGAAGGGTCTCTTAAGAAGCAGGAATACCCTTTTCTGGGGATATTCCAGTTCTCCCCATCACTCCATCTGTTTGTTCCACACTGCTCATGGAGATGATCCTTCCGCCATTTTCATCCACTTTCCTATGTTCATCCAACCAAGTAGAATTAATCTGTTGCAGATAAATCATTTAGTTCAACCAGTTTGACTTCACTGTTGACACAGGCCAAGGGAAACAGCAATATATCATGTAAGCAGCAGGAAAACTTCCAAGAGCTTAAATTCTATGGTATTTCTTAGTGTAGCCAGAACACTATGAACTTTATGAACCTTAAAAAGAACCTACACAACAAAAAGCCCATATTTAACCAATGGCAAAAATATATTAATGGATTTTGAACTGTGAGATTTTCTTCAATGTGGACTGTAGCTGAATTTTAATTTTAACCAGCCTGGTTTCACTCTTGGCTCCGTGTTACTGGACTCTCACACAAGGCCCAAGCAGCCACACAAAGGGTTTTAAGTGCTGCAATTCAGATTAACCGGTTTTTTTACTAATTTTTTTTTTAAAAAAATTAGTAAATTTTTTTTTTTAAAAAAATTTTTTTTTAAAAAAAATTTTGGCCAAAGTTCATCATAATGGCAAGCTTTACCTTCAAAGTACATAGAAGGATCGCTGCGGGTGTGTATTTCTGAGTATACACACACTTTTCATCTTGAGTACTTAAAACACTGCATTTCACAAGGTCCTTCGTTTACATCAATTCTTTTTTATTTTTCCTCCGTATTTCCCCGAGCTTGTATTATTCAGCATGTTGAACACGTGTACTGCTATTTGATAAAAACGCACCCTCACTGCATCGTTTAGAAGCTTCAGCCAGAACTGGAGGGCTCTGTCAGGCAGTCTCTGTTACACAAAAGCTCCAGCACTGCCGCTCTGGCAGAAATACCATCGACTTACCCCACACCAGGCACAGCAATGCCACGCTTGGGGAAGTTCAGGAGAAATTTCAAAAGCATGGTAACTCAAGAAGGGAAAAGCTAAGAACCAAAAGGTGGACAGAACTACGGCCCAATTTAACAGAGTACCGAAATACAGGTTTAACTCTTTTCCAGGGCTAAAGGCCCTGACTGAAGTAGGTAGCCCTGCAAGTCAGAGTCCACATCTATCAGACAGAACAGCCAATGAACAGAACCATTAAGAATAGCAAACAAGATACTACTAGCAGCTTGTAACTTGACACATCCCTTTCCTAACCATATCCAATAACTTGCTCCACTACTACAACCAGCAAAAAGATCCAACTATCCATCTACACACAACACTTTCCTCCCATGCAGTCCTACAAACTCACCTACAAGACACAGAATTTGGAGTGTTACCTTTCTTAAGTTTTTTTCTCTCCTCCCCAGATTATTCAATCACCAATTTTTAGAAGAGCCAAAAATTTAGTACTGGTTTCTGTTCATACAAATGCATACCAATGAAAAAGCTCAAGAACATTTTTAAAAGGAAAAGTTGATCAATAAAGACTGCATTCGGCTTAAATAAAAGCACACATTTCACCATCTGTACAGATTTGCAGGGGTTTTTTTTATTTTATTGTGCCTACCTATTGGAATCTAAGCATTAAAAAGCATCCATGCTCCATCAAAAACACTTTACCAGACTTCTTAGCAAACTATTACTAGATGTTAAAATGTCACTAGATTTGAAAAAGGGAGAAAATAGACAGAGTAATAAACTGTCAAGAATCTAACTCACTAAACCTTCCGCATGCTGGCTGAAGTATTTGAAAAACCTAACCAAGTACAGGAAAGTTTTTACATGCCATTTGCTACTCTTTTATGGAAGTGATTAAGTTGTAAATCTGAGTAGCCATGCAATTCCCAAGAAGGCATGTAAGTATCCATCATTTCAAAATGGAGTAAGTGAATAAAGCAACTGCAACCAGCACGCATACTAATAAAGCATAAAGAACATAAAAAGTGCTTGAAAGAGTTATTAACATTTACTTATTGAAAGGAGAGTTAAAATGCTCTTACCGTGCCACCACCAGGAACTGGTCTATCTGCTTGTCTACTAGCGGGTTAAAAGCTTCCCAAACTTTTGTTTCAAGTTTTGACTGATCTCTTCCATCATCCTCACCTGGTTGAAAAGCAAACCAGAAATGCTTGGTAAGGCTGTTTTAAAATAGAACTACTCCCTAGATTTTTTTATCTCACAATAATTTAACTGCTAACCCGTTTCAGTTACTCTGCTTTAACCAGCCACTGTACAAATTTCATTCATTTATTTGCCATGACAATTTCAGTTTGACAGGCACAGCAACACACCTCATCTGCATCAGACAATCAGATTTTTAAGCACTGGTTTAAAGGATGCATGTAATAGGAAACAGAATGCATCCTTCTCCTGTCTAGACAGTCCCTCTTCTGCCCCTTTGCTCAGCTACTCTTTCTCCTTTATCTTGCAGCAGCTCCAGGACACCCTACCAGCTGCTCTGAGCAGGCAAAGAGTAGCTGGGTTTCAATTTGCATCAGCTGCTAAGGGGGAAATCATGGCATCAGACTCTTGCTTTTATGTTCCTGACTCTACACAAACCAAAACACCCTGGAAAAATATAGAAGCTATTAAGATTTTTTTATTATTATTATTTTTTCTGATCCCTTTAAAACATCTGGAGATTATCCTTCTCTGAAGACTGTTGGCCTGCTGAAGGAAAAGAATGCCTTTCAAGTTAGTTCATCCTCACTTAGGAGGCTTGCTCACCTGTTGAATAAATACCAGTTTCATAGACAAGTTAAACAAGAGTCCTGACCAATCTGTTTGCCTGTTCTAACAAGAGCCTAACAGTATCAGCAAAGCTCCTAAGCAAAGATGGAAGCATCTCACTGCTTTCACATCTCCTCCCACACAGCCAGGAGAATGTCTTTCCAACATGGGCCACAATTCCTGCTCTCTTAGGAGAAGCATCCCAACAGACCTTTCCCCATGCATTACATGGGTCTCAGAAAGGAGCCATTAGACACCAATATTCCCCATCCCTCTCAGTCTCTCCACCCACTTTTGGATCTGTAGGGTAGTGCAATGACAAATTTGAAGTTAGTTACTATCTGGTAACTAGTATCAGTTACTACTACTACTCCCTCTTCCTTGGGCCAAGCTCCTCATGGTCTTACTGCTCAGTGACACAGTGGGAGCAGGGGGAGGTCTCAAAACACATTCAGGCCAGCAAATTCTTCCTCCTGCCTGTTTTGCAGGGTGAGAAGTCTATGCTGGCAGCCAACACTAGGGATGGGGAGAAAGGGCTCTGAGAAAAAGGCACCCAGCAGTAACGAGCAAACTGATGAGGGGAGACAGCATTTAACTGGCAGTAATTTAGGAGGGGCTCTTATAGGGAAGTGAGGCTTGATTAAAAACACAAAAGGCTTTACAGTCGCAACGGAAATTTGTGTTTCCCATGGAAATTCTGAAATCTCTTACTAGAAGAGTACAAGCTCTGAGAGAGCCAATTAATTCAATTTGTTTCAGCAATTTTTATGATTTGGACAAATACCACTTAAAGACTGGTTTGAGACATAACTAATTGTGTTTAGTGGGCAACAGCTTCAGTCACCAATAAACCAGGTTGTCGTTGTACACATGACCTGGCAGTGGAAACCTCCACCTCCCACACCTCTGCAGGCTGCATACATAAAAGTGGCCACATTCACCATTCAACAACTGAAATAAATTATGGAAATTACCCTCTTTTAGTAAGTCTGTTATATCTGCCTGGTATCTGTTTCCAACTCGGATCTCCCCTTTATCAGCGAGTAGGGTCTTTTGTTGAGGATCATATACTAGTGAATAAAAGAAGAAATCCTAAAAATAAAAAAAGAGAAAAGAAGTAAACAGTATTATTAGCTTTTTACTTTCAGCTTTGTATATATACTAGAAAGCTTTTACATTTTGATTACCTATATATAGATTTTAAAATTGGGTGAAGAAACAATAAATGAATCACTGGTTTTAAAACCCCACATTAAATGCTGCCACTTTCTAAGTGTAACAGCTCTCCCTCAAACCCAGCCATTTCCTTAATATACAGTCTTTGAAGCTGAACAAAGCTCCTCTTGCACAAATGAGCCTCAGAAAGGCCAGAGATAATTTTTAGTAGTACCAGCTGTTTCAGAACACAAAATTGCACTTTCTCATATACCAGAATAGCAGTACGAGATGCTAGTGACTTAACTGCACAAAAATACTGGTACAAGCTAAAGCATAACTTCAGAGTGTTACCAATGAAACACTCCATAGACACAAGGCCCCAGACATCCTCTGTGGCCTCTACTGGACTTGCTCCAGCATGTTAATACCTCTCTCACGCTGAAATGCCCAAAGCTGGACACAGCACTCCAGAAGTGGTCTCACAAGTGACGAACTGAAGGGATGAAACTCTTCCCTCCATCTGCTCGCTACACTCCTGCTAAACTACAGCAGAATGTACTTTGATTTCCTTGTCACAGAGATGCACTGCTGACCAACTTCTTGTCCGCCTCCATCTAAGCTTAAATCACCATGTCTCCTTCAGCTTATTACTGGGAGAAGGACAGCAGATTTGGCAGCAGCAGTAATCAGCTGCAGGTGGCAATACATTAATTTGCTGCTTTTGTCTGAATAGAGAAAAAAGCTAAAAAAGCTGCTCGGCCTCTGCTACCTGGGTGTGTAAAAATTAAAGTAAGAATTCATACCAGAACAAGAATGTCCTGCCAAGGTGAAGAAAGAAAACAGCCAAAACTTTAACTACTTAAAAGTGCACAGTACAAGTAATTTAACTTTTCTGCATGGATAAGTACTTAACTGTAGCTATGGAGTAACACACTGGAGACGAGGTATGCTCCATGAATGCATAGTGGGGATATGGGGCAGGAAGAGAGCTCTGATAGGTCATGAAATAAAAGACCTTTCATAATCTCTGTCCACAGCAACACTATCACCAGGAAAGAAAAGTGTTTCTGAAGAGAAACATTGGGTTATGTTTTGCACCATTTTTCACAAATCAAGTTTCTCGCTCATTTTCTTTTTCCCCATATTTCTGTGTCAATAGCAGGCACCCTGTTTAAGCATCTCATTTCACGCTCACCTCATTTTCCCTTTCCCTATATTTGGTATGTGTCAACCGCATGCAACAAAAATGAGGACAAAACCAGCATCAGTTTCAAGCCCTGTTCATCTTCATGAAGAGGTGGCAAGGGAAAAGAGTTTCCCAATCTGTTATACAAAGCCCGAAAAAGGAAGAATCACTGTGAGTTTCTCCAGTAACATGGCAAAAATTCTGCAGGCTAGGGCTTCTAAGGTACATACTAGTTCTGTTCCCCAGCCCTGCACATTACACACATTAATCCAAGACTGGTATCACAGTGGTAAGGTTTCTCATGTTTTCTTTACCTGCGTAATGCATTCAGCATCCAATTACAGCATGTTACAATTACAGAGTGTTAAACATGGTAACTCTGTTTTCTGCTCCAATTTTAATAAAAATCGTAATTTCTCTGGGCAGAGATCACCATCTTTGGAAGGGAGGAAAAAAGCCAAAAGAGAGCCCAGCAAACAAGCTAAACCTGCTTCGCTACCTAAGAAAGCTACTGCACGAAAACTATCACCTATGCAGCACAGCACAAAAGACAAGACAGGAATTCATAGCAGTCTCCTCCAGCAAAAACCACGCCAGTTCCCCACCATGAAACCATGAACTCCAAGGGCAGGAACAATCTCAAGTTACGTCACAACTAGCAGGATAGAAGTTTGCAAAATGCTGTTCCAGCACCCAGTCAAGTCAATTGGAAGGGTTGTCTGTGGCTGGGTTTGAGGAGGTGGGATTTTGTTACACCCTAAATGACATTTTTGACTCCTGCTCCCAACAGGCACCAGGGTCATATCTACTTACAGATAGAAGGGAGCTTCAGAGTATATGAAAAATAATTTATAGTATGGCTGTGTAAAGAAATCTGGGTCTCTTGCTCCCTGTCATATACAAAGTTCAAGATATTACAATATTTTGAGAATGTAACATTGCATAAATAAAATGTAGGTAAAGCTTTTGTCTCACAAGACTCCAGGTTATAAATATAGCCTTTTATTTATTCAGCATTAAAATACCCAACTCTAGGACAAAGTATATGCATTGCAACATTAATGCATTTCAGGCACGCTGCCCAGCAAATACGCAAACCAAACACTGTAGTATAAACAACACAGTGGGCCCCAAGAAAGGCCAATTAAGTTAAGTCTTTCTCTGCCAGGCAAAGCCATTCATTGTGGAGGGGTTTTCTCCCATGGTATCTGACTGCAAGATGCCCTACTGCTTCTTTTTTATTGATTATCACTATGGATTTTCTCTACAAAATAAACTCCATCCTTCTCTACCAGTCTCAGGTCATATTCTTGTACTGTGCCCAGTTTTGCCTTGAACAAAGCATGTCCTATGAAAAAAATAAAAGTCTATCAGTTCTTCTCCCAACCAGAGCCTTCTCAATTGAGGAAAGACTGAAGTTTAAGGGCTAAACGCGAATACAAGAACAGGCTGTAATCCCCAGATGGAATGGAATCCCAGTGCCATCTTCTTCCATAAAAGCATGAAATTCAGTTCACGCAATGAGTGGGATTTCTGAAAACATTAATAAATATCAGTTTAGTGCCAATGCAAACTATAATTTAAGGAACAAAGCAGATCCTTGCATACTCTTGCACGTATGAACTCCCGATCACCACTATGCAATAAGAACAACTTTTCAGAAGGGTTTCAAGAGAAGTGTGATGTTCACGACAAAATAACATAGCTCTTCAAAATCCTCCATGTTCATTTCAGCTGTCAAAACTGCGTATGCTGGGTTTGCAACAGTGAAGAAAAAGACTTCTCTCTTTTAATTTCAGATCCCAGGCAACACCCAACATGTTTGGAAAGATTAAAGTGACCTGCCAAGAGTTAAAATTAAACCATGACTTTCTACTTCTCCAAAGTGTTAGACAGACACACAATCTCAGAGCTTCCCTACCCAAACCCCTAGGCCACCTAAGCTACAGCCAAGAACCAAAGCCACAAAGAAACTGCAGAAGAACCGGAGAAAGAAAACAGGCTCAAAGTCAAAGTACAGTACAGAAATAATGGTTATTTCATAACAGCTTGCAAACTCATTTTCATTAAGTCAGTGTGGGTGAGGGGGGAAATGTATTTTAACTAGAGAGCACTTTATTTTTAGGGGGGATACCAAAAGGAATGGAAATGTCAGACATGTGCCCAGCAGGCACAATTCACACAAGCCTCTGGATATATCTGAGCAGAGCAGTAAAACTGATGGTACATATAGTTTCCTGCAGAACAAAGAAATCAAATGCTTTTGCCATAACTGGCTATGCCCTTCTCTTGAGCTCCATGGGAATTCAATATCTACAGGAAATTCAGATTTTTTAGTTGCTTTTTCTCTTTTTTATCCCATTCCTCACTCCTGCTACAAACCCAATTTTGCCAGGCACAGTAAAAATGTCAGTGCTGGTCCCCTTCAGCCTGCTCTCCAAATGTAATGGAGCAATCTTCCTGAGGAAAATGACAGAGAAAGGGTGGAAGGAGGAAAACAGATAACATAAATGTAATTTTGCTATGCTTATTATCTCCTTAAAATTTTCCATCTACATGTTTAACCTCCTTTGAGGCAGACAGCCTCGGGCTGAAAACCTACTTTTAGTGGTCATAACATATAAGAAATCAAACAACAAATTCCCTAAAACTGCTTAGGCTTTATTGACAAAAGCCATGCTAAAAAAAAAAAAAAAAAAAAAAAGAACCAAAAAAACCAACAACAAAATAACAAACCCTGAAACATTCTGGAAGCAAAGAATGGATTAAGAGCAGGGACAGGGGAAAGAAACAGCTCATAACAATACCATTCAGGGCTAGGAATTCAACAGACAACAACTATCTCTTTCTTAATCTCTTCACCCTCCACCCAAGCACATTTGTGTTCCTGAGCTTTCAATTTCTTTACCATCTGTCCAAGTTAGTTTGCACCACAGCAAAATACCATGTTAAGTGACAGGACACATTCAGGGAACTCTCTCATTCTGTGAAATCTCTAAGTGCCTGCTCAGTTTTAAAAATAACCTGCATCACTCATCTTGCATTTTGAGAGTTCAAAAGCATGAAAAAGAGAAATCTCTATTCCTACATACGCAACTAAGCAGTTGCATGCTTAGAGGAAGCCAGCTTCCTTTTCTGTCTCAAGGTACCTACCTGTAACATTAGCGGTAATAAAAATGTGTTGGAAGCAATTGAGAATAAATACTACCTAAAAGTTGGATACTAGCAAATCAAAAATAATTTCAGTTTAACTTTTTCATTCGAAGTGGCATATCCTGGGCTGCTAGCTGGTTACAGACATTTCTGAATACAATGTCCCTTGTTTGATGCACTGCCATTTGGCAGCCCTGAACAGACTTGAGATGCTTCTGGTTTCACATTTCAAAGAGAAACCTGACTATTTAATCTCTGTGCTTTGTTTAAAATTCTCTTAAACCAGAATATCAGATTTAATTAATCTTATGCCTAAATAAATACCAAAGAGAGCTAAAAAGTGATTTTAAAAGAAAGGGAAACTATGAGACAGACACTTCAGTATGTTTCTTGCAAAAAAAAAAATTATCCATTTTCCTTGTTTCTTAAAGGCTGGTGATCACTGTTACCCTGCTGGTTTTAATTACAAGATTTTCTCTCTTCTATAACATTTTAATGTTTTCAAATGCAAATCTAATGCTTGCAGATGTATTCAGTTTCTGCATCAACCACTCTGTCTCATCTCGGGCATTAGGCTTCAGGTTTGAATTCTGAGTCTGCGAGGAGCAAGTAAGGCTCTCTTTACAGAAGGACAGCCGGCCTGAAGTTACAAGGATGTAAACAACAGGTCTGGCCTCTAGATCCACAGTTTTATACCAGAATGAAGGAAGCCTAAAGCTTCCCACTGTCAACGCCCAGTATGTGTAGAAATAAAAAGAACCACCTTCTTTTAGAAAACCTGCAAAAAGCCACCAATCCTAGACTGTGCCAGAATAAACTGTTCAAGGTTGACAATTCAGAAAACAGTCCATACCTCACGTTCCAGATATGATTTAAGGGACTCTGTCTCATTTAACAGAGTAACGCTGCATTTGCCTCTAAAAAAAGAGAAACACATTTTATGAAAAAACATCTTAAAAGCTCATGTGATTCACAAAATGGTATTACTGAAGTTGTAAACATAATTTAATCTTACACTGAAGAATACTTTAATAATAATAATAACAATGATAATAATGCACTGGAAGAAAGTAGTCATTACCTAATGTGTGTGGCTGGCAGAGACTCCAGCTGTCGTGACAGAAACAACTCGCGATGTCGTAGCTGATGCTTCTGTTTCTCTGGTAAATCAACCATTTCTGGATTTTCCATCTCTTCTTCCATTTCTCCTAGTTACAAAGAGACAAAATTGATCATCAAGAACAGTGCAAGTATTTATTCTGAGCCAAACAGGACGAGTTGCTCCAAAACCTTTGCTAAATAATTCACATTAATTAGATTAAATCTAACTTCATCTGAATCCACATTTCAGCCAAGTGAATAATTAGGTAATTAGTATAAATCCTTTCAAGATGCCTGCGAAGAACTGCATTGGCATCAAAGCATTCCAGGTATACACAGGTCATACTGGCACACCAAGCTGGAAGTCACATACTATTCTATGATTCTATCTGCTACCGACAGACAAGCTTTGAGGAGAGCTGTTCTTGGAGACCCATCACTGCTCTGAAGACTCATCAGGAAGAAGCTAAAACACGGCAACTGAGGCAGTAAAAGCAACGCCTTTCCTCTCTGCCAAGCATCGGCTATCTTATACCCTACTCTTTTAGGATATCACAGACTCTTCCATCCTGACTTCAACAGCTTTTGCAAGAAATGTCCCCTGAAAAGGTTAGTATATTTATTTAGCATATTTTATTCTCTTTACCCCAACCACAGCCAAGAGATCACAACATCAGACCAAATGCCTAAGGCCAGTCTTCCAAGCCGCTCTACCCTACCATACCACACACATTTGAATTTTGTGCTGCTGCATTTCAAAAGCTTCCTTTATTCTGGCATCACGACCCACCATGTCTGGCTTTGAGCTATCCAAGCTCCATCCAATCAGTTTTTAAATGAATGCCATAAGTAAATATATGAAATCGCATCCACACCAATACACAACTGATCCAAAATATCTCGAGGCACCTTTCTTGTAAGAAACAAATTGTTACTATATTTTGTGCTCATTAGCAAGTATCCTATCAATTATGTAAGACAAAGCTGTAAAAGGCAAAATACTCCCCTCAAAAAAACTCCAACCCCTCACCCCCAGGAAAAATGTGCAAAGCTTCCTCATGATAAAGGACTTCAAAAGAAAACACCAAGCTTTCTCCTCCCCTAAGAAATTAAGGCAGTTACTGTATTTTCTGAAACCACTGAAAGAAAGAGAAAAGTTTCCCAGACTGCAACAGAATGAGCTGTAAAGTCTCATGCATGAATCGTAAAACTCTAACTTTACGGCAGGAGTACTCTCAAAGAGCAGACTTATGCCCACATCTTAATCCAACAGTTGTTGCCAAGAAGCATTTCCAGTCAGAAACACAGTCAGGCATGGTTATGATTTATATACCCTTAAGATTAGTTAACTATAATCCCCATAGTTATCCTAAAATAAAGCAAAGAGAAAGGAGAGACCTCCATTTTATAAAACACTAAAACTGCACTCAGTTTTAAACAAGCCACCATTACACTGAAGGGGGTGACATAAAATTATGCACCCTTCAGGTTCCTCACAGTTTATCACTGTTTTATTGTCCTGGAAAAAGATCTGTGGTTTATAAGCCCCTCAGGTAAGCTGCTCCAGAAAGGAGGAAAAAAAAAATAGTAGCATAATTAAACCCGACTGCAACATACAATAGCTCTTACACCACATGAGCTGTTAAGCATACAGCAGAATGCACTTATTTTAGTATTTTCCTAGGAACTAGAACACCAAATTTACATTTGTGCCACAGTTTCATGGTTCTGCAGTTTATTTACTGAAGTGGATTCTGTTTTAGTTGAAAATTAATATTGTGGCTGCTGACCTACACTATAAATATACCAGCAGTAATCCACAAACAAGTCAGTTTAAGTTCCAAGGTAGTTTGCCTTAAAATCGAAGGATACACAAATGAAAAGGCATTCACGCCTGCACTTACAACTGTTTTGGATAATGAGAGTAGTGCATTGTGTAATGCAGGAAAAATACTATAAGAAGCAACCTAAAATACTTAATATCTTCAGTATATTTAATAACCTAAAGGGGTTTCTTTCAATTACATTTAAACAAAAAATATATATAGCAACCACTTTGTGCCAATCAAATCTCTAAGCAAAATGAAACCACCCAGCACAACCAAGCTAATCTTGGGAACTGCATCCCTTCAGTTAGGCTCATCTTTCAACTAGTGTTTTATTTATGTGTCTAGCTTTTGTAATAAAATAAGGAAGGTGGGAAGCACACATTTTCTTCTTATGCCAGCTCTGCTATGCACAGTCTTTCAAAATAAAAATGCACAATACTTTTCTTCTTAAAAACATTAAAGACATTTCTACAGGTAACAAACAACTCCCCCACACTCAAGAGATAAAATTGCCATAGTTCCCAAAGACAGATTGAGGAATATTTCAAGAAATGACACAAACAAATCTACACAAGCATCCTCCCTCCTTTTTCACAGCCATGATCTAGTACTGAAGAGAATGAATCTAGTAAATAATGTTGGAACCATGGAAAGATGCAGAGAATACAGGACTGGATCCAGTATGGGCCCTGAGAAATAAAGACCATGGTCTTAAAAAAATATAAAAATATATATAAGAAATCTTTTCAGAAAGACTTGCCTGCATTTTTTACGGTGCTGCAGAATAAGTGGTATGGGAATACAGAAGGTGCAGTATATTGGGACTTCAATCCTCTCACAAAGCTCTACTTCAAAATTAATCTCTCTGCTTGATAGATGTGCTTGCACAGATTTAAAACTAAACATTTAGTCTTAATACAAATAGTAATATATCAGCAATGCAGTAGCCAGTGGAATGCTGCAAGGAATGTATTAAATTAAGTATTATTTGATATTTGATGACAGAATCATTAATAGTGCACTAAACAAAGCTTGAAGATGACTTATACTGGGAACAAGAGACAGGCAGATGGGACACAAACAGCAAGACTCATGTGAAAGCTAACATGTATGGGAAAAAAATCAGAGTAAACTTGGAGCTGACAGAAGAAACCCAAGAGGCAGTAATTGTAATTTAAAATGGCTGGGTGTGTGAGATGTGAAATTAAACATCAATATTTGCTAGACATTAGAAAGAACAGCAATTTGCTATAGATCAGATTGGGCTCTACAACAGAGGTAGAAAGCACCAGCCCTTTCTCTGCATTCTGGACGTCATACAAGTAGTTATATGGCAGAATTTGGAAACACACAAAGGCAAACAAGGTACAGAAATTAGGTTTAGAGAGCACAGCAGGTTGTCCACCTTTGGAGACAGTCTCGAAAGACTGTCACAGGAGAATTAGTTAGCATGGTTATCACTGACAAAAAACGTAAAGAGAAAAAAAAAAATTAGAGTCAAAATATTGGGAAACACAGTAAAGCACCAGTGGCAGTGACCTGCGTAACAGTTCCTTTGGTAGCAAAGGAAGCATTGACTTAAAAGCTTAAACAGCTCAACTACTCAGCTTGGAAGGACATTATAGAAGTGTTGCATATGATGAAATGAACAATATAACACCACATTCCTTCTCCCAGGTCCAGTTTCAAATGGTCTATGTTAAGCCTCAGCCTTATTAATTTCCTCGCTACAAAAAAAAAAAACAAACAGATATTGATTCCTAGCTACAGAATATATCATGAGAGTTTTAACTAACAGAAATCCTTATACCTTGACACTTCAGAAGGAATTTGCTACATTATCAAGACATCACACTACAATCCCTTCCAAAATGTCTTGTGACCATCTTTTGCAGCCATGGCTGCGATTACAGGTAGCATACAGAGCAAAGAGACACCATCTGAGGCTCATCTTTCCTCACTTGCACCAGCCCTAGAAGAGAAAAACCAGTTTCCTCCTCTCAGTAACAACAGAGCCAAAGCGTCGTTAGTGGATGAAATGAATTTGACTCCTCTTAAATTTGCATATGTGGTGTTGGGAGAAAACAGAGAAGAGGAATAAAATGAAAGAAATAAATAAAAAGAACAAATCTGTGAAGCTATTGCCAGGCTGCATTTAGACTGGTGTTATCTAAAGTTAAAACACAACAAAACCCAAACAACCCCCAAATTGAACAGCCCTCCTACCTGTTTAGGCACAGAGGTCTCACAGACTGATTGAGCAATGGCACTTCACTGCAGCAAGACATATTTTTAGAAGCTCTGGCACTTAGAAAAACCATGCTGCCATGTGTGCCTGGCACCCAAACATCATCTGCTGAAAACTAACCATAAACCCACCAAACTGGTCAGCAATAACTTATCAGTTCTCCAACCACTACCAACTAGTCACTCGTTTTACAAATCAGGATAAACTTTTTCAATGAAGCAAAAACTGCGGTCATAAGGCAGATCACAACCATCTGGAGATGGTTGGGGGTGGATTGTTAGAAGGAAGGATAGCAGGTTGTATTCCTGCTGTTGGAATACTTTTAGTTAATTATATAAGACATTATATAGAAACTATATATATATATAAAAATATAGTCACAGCATCCAACAGTCGCTTGAGGAGTAAACCATCTTTATTACTTCTCTTCCCTCAAGTTCTGCCTGCAATCTTGTTTGCATACAACATTTATCTTAAACCACTACAAAGTCTCTGGGCAAGAACACTGAACAGTCTCCTACTGGTGAAGCAGGTTCATTTCAGAAAGAGGTGGAGAAATTCCCTAGAAAGATTTGTGAGATCATTAGAGAGGTCACTATTTTTACAAATAAAAAGAGCTAACAATGTATGGAAGCCTTGATAAGGCTGAAAGATTTATAGGATAGCCCAGACAAGCTTTATATCATATGATAAAAATAGTAAGATCACAGATCAAATCCAAGAATCAGGTTGCATACATCAGGTGCTAATTTACAGTCACCAACTATAGAATAAGGTGCTTCCAGCTCATTTCTCTTTGTAAAGAATTATAAGAAAAGACAAGGTATCTCAGACTTGTCTGTTTCAGATATCTGATGGATTATACAAGCTAAGGCATAAGTGGGTTTTGCTTTGTTGTTTTTTTTTTTTTTTTCCCTTTAAATCTTGCAGCATTCATTTCCCAATCGCATCTTTTTCCTTCCTTTATTGTAATATTACAAAATAAACATATACTTTTCCCATTCATACTCTGGCCATATCTTGCCATTACTTGGTCTCTCACCGCACTGATCTCAACAGTAGGTCTAAAATAAAGGCATCTTAAACAGAAGACTGTGTGAATCCAAAAATGTCTGCAGTCAGAATGCTCCATTAATCAGCTGAACAAAGGCAGTTAAAAGATCAGCGATGCAGATACGTACATCTACTGCAAATGCATCAAAATGAGACAACAGGAGACTTTATGGAAATGAACTCAAAGTCAGTGACATGCCGATATCTGTACTAGGATCTTAACATCCGCAAAATTCAATTTCATTATATCACGCAGGTTGTAGATGGCATTTTTTTTCCAGAATAAAGAACTAACGCTGCCCAAAAGCTTAATTTTATTCTCTTCTCCCTCTGTAAGAAGAACGGAAGCCACACAACAGCACATGTATCTAAATAAATGAAAGCCATTTAGAAGCAATTTTATTCTGCAATAGAAACATACCGGAAAAAAAATGTTAGTTACTAATGAAATTTACACTAAGAGACAGCCTCAGTTGTCTCTGGTGGTTCTATTAATAGTACTGTGCTATAGAAGAATTTTACTGTCTTTCAAACACCTATGAATATGAACAATAAATTATTTGTTAGCATTAAAAGAAACACTTCAATTTCTTATCACAAAAAAAAAAAATCAGCCTTTGCAGGTTCAAAGAGCATTTACATGAGTTCAAATACTTTCCACCTTCAGCCTCAGACATGCATTTCTTTGAATCACTCCTACCTGCTTCCTTTACTGAATCTAGTGAAGTGAGACACAGATGAAGGAATCAATAGTCGTGTTTATGGTGAAGCTCCTACTAAGCTTCAATATTCTCTGATAAAATGAGTACTGTGCACTGAAGAGATACCAAAAAAGCTTTGCTACCACAGTTCTGCAACATAGCCAAATCTCATCTCAGTACCATGTGACTTTTCTCCCAAGGTATGGCTGCAATGGAGGGACTTACTTGGACTTGAATCCACAAGACAAATCATTGAAATATATCAACAAGAGGCTAGTTTTGCTGCATGCTTTCCCCAATGGCACTACAGCACTGAGAACGCAGCAAGACATAATACTGTTAAAACTGAGTATGTGATTTAATCAATCCCCATACAGTCCAGCTATGTAGATCTCCATTACATATACATCGCAGTCTATTCATACGTACACCAAGAAACATACTAAAAAATAATGCTGCTTGGCAGCCAAGTCATAATATTGGTATGCCCAGATCTGATTGCTTCTTTTTCACTAATGTATGTGCCTTGAATTACAACGATTGATATGGTTGTCTGTGCTTTTTGCTAAATTTTAAGCAATCTGTAAGTAAGAACAGTTTAGTAACTCCACCCATTTAGTCTTTTTGCAACTTTAAACCTGTCTGGTTTCATAACTGTTTTGTTAGTACTGCATCCATCATTTTACAAGGATGGAACAAAAGAGATGATGAATTGGCAGAGGAAGGTGTAATGAAACTAAATCTAATCCTCACTAGCAACTAAAATGGGAGTCAAATGGGCTGGAAGCACCCCAGATCAAGTGCCCAACATCACTATTTCTTCTCTGAAGACAGATACTCTCCATGAGAGCCAGCTAGTATGCCCCCTCTCATCCTCTCTAATTTATAAAGTACAGATCTATAGCAGCTGCTTAGTTATTGGGGGTGGGGAGGTTGGGGGTGG